>JAYEPQ010000012.1:9778941-9793941 GCA_036321105.1 Dracaena cambodiana
TATGACAGAAATCGAGGAATACAGGCAAGTCAATATTAACATCATTTTCATCACATATCCTTCTCTCGTGAAATGGGTGATGTACAAAAATGATAATAGAGAAAGACCCACAAAAAATCAGGACGAGTTCCTGATAACCGGTTGTCAACCTTGCAACACCCTCAATAGGATGGTGACAAATTCCTAATCAAGATAACTATGAAAAGGGGCATGCTTGCATTGACTCTCAAAGACAAGTTGGCGACATGCCTACATCACTAATCATGCAATTTAAGCTCATGCAATAAGCATACAATTTCCTATTAGATTAAATAAAGAGTCTAAGATGTTATGGTTTGCTATAAGGAATCCAATTCTTCTACAAGGCAAAAGTAAGATGCATACATACCACGTGCCCAAAGAGAAACATAGAGCTACAAAAAAATATGGATAAACCTAGCCCCATTTCTTCCAAATACTATTTCAATTTAGTTTAGCGAATCATGCTATGGCAGAGGAAGGAGGAAGAGGCTTATCACCAAAGCTAACAATAAAGATGATAAAGTTTTTGAACGATATGCATTGGCTTCTAGGTGCATTGCACCGCAATATCCTTTAATAGGTCTCCGTGTTCATAAATTAGACTTATAAGTATTAACAAAAGAGCGTCCCTCATCCGAAGTCACAACCGTAACGAATTCAACATCAAACTGAGAAACAATCAAAATATGTTGTTTATGCTTCAATGCGACCACAACTTTTGGTTTGTTCTTGACAATATGTTGGGCTAAAAAAGAACGCAACTCTCAGAAGTTATTTTGACTAACATATCAATGAGATTAGAATATAAGGATGAGAGGTTAGTACAGTACAACAATGCAAGGGATATCATATTAGTCTGGTTGTCAATCTATCAAGAGATATGGATTGATTCTTACCCCCAAAAGAATTCTTCAGACGGGCCTAACTCTCTTCATGCTAGGTTTACCATCAGACGACCTGAGGGAAGAATCACCGTCCGAAGAACTCTCCATAGACTTGGAAAATGAGACCGAAAGATCAGCATAGAGATCAACAACTCTCCTTATATTGTTATTGAGCTCTCGGATCAAGTCAACGTTCCGGCTGAGGTTGTCCGGGATCCTGGACTCATGATTCTGATTAATCTCATTAATCAGTAGCAGGTTCTGATCCAAAATGCTCTGCACCTGAACAAAGTTCTTCTGAAAGCTTTGAAGAACCTTGGGGTCAACTTGGGCTGTCCCATTGTTAAGGCCAGAATAGGTCTCTCTTTCCATCTAAATTCCCTCAATTTTTCTTAATTCAGTCGTGAGAACTAAAGTCACACCTGTAAAGATATGTATGGATAAATCCTCAACAATTGAGATAAGAATTGATTCGGTTCGAAGCAAGAAGCTTGGAGATAATAGAGAAACATAATAGGTATGTTAAACAGTAGAAGCATTAATAGATGAATAATTCAAATTTAACACATATAAACGTAAAAATGTCTAACTAAGGAAGTCCTAAAGCTTGAAAAGAAGAAAACCATTGAAATTTTGAAATAAATGGCTTTGCCTTAGAGCTTAGAGTTTTCTTTTCCCCCCTCTTCGTTTTATATAAGAGATTGATTTTCTCCTTTAAGCTCCTTTTCTTCGCTTTTATTTTGTTCTGCACTCCTTTGATAGAGTCACTCTGACTCTATCCATTCATCTCCCAAAAAAAAATTTAATTAAAATAAAATTAGAAAACAAAGATAAGTAGAAATCAAATTGAGAAAAGCTCAAGAAAACCAAAAAAAGAAAAGCTAAAAATCGAGAAACATAATTGGTATTAAGAACGATTATGATCTTGGAATACTACCCAATAATTCATCATTTAATAACTCAACTCGCATTGAAGGCTAAATTTGACATACATTTAGATAATAAAACAGTGATTAATTTAATTTAACAAAGACAGCCAACAATGAAAGAAGAAAATCAAGCTAAAATTTAAAAAATTAAAAATTAAAGAAAATGAAATTTTTAGCACTGTAGCAATGCTCCCATGTCTCAAAAAAATCAAGTACGTCCATTAGAAAGAATCTCATGGACGAAAGAATAAGGAGAAGTCATGGGCACAGTGTCTTGTTGCCCTAGCAGATCACAACAAAAACAGAAACTTTACTAATTGCAAGGGGAAAATAAAATAAAATAAAAGCTGATAAAATTCCATAAAAGGGAAGTATTTCCCCCACCGCTTTTTGATAGAAAGAAAAAGTGGTCATAAACAAGCATATCTTCGAAAAATTCAACGGAAATTAGCAGCCTAGAACAATATACGATGGATAAAAGAGCAAGAAATGTACAGTAAAAGCAAAAAAAAAAAAATTGTATTTTGATGCGAAATTTGTGATGATAATGAAAATTAAGAATTACCCGTTTGAGGAAAAAGGACAAACATTAGGAATTCTCGTGTTTACCTCTAAAAAAACAAATTCTAGGTGGAATAATTGGAATTTAAAAGAAAAAGTTTGTATTTTTTTTTTTTTTTTACCTGGGAAATCTGGAGCATTTCTCCGTGGCCGAAGAAATAGAGATTTACAGAGAGAGTGAGGGAAAAAATTCTAGAGAGAGAGAGGACTATTGGATTTGAGTCAAGGGAAGACTATTTATAGGAGAGAGTGTGTGTGGGGTCTGATCACCTCCGGTGTGTTTAAGCGATTTCTGACCGAATTATTTTTCTTCTGAGTTTGCGTGACGTTATTGATTATATAACAATAGTAAAACCGAGAGCATATATTTATAAAAGGAAAACTATTAATGCACCTATCAATTTTTTTTTTGTATTCTTATCAAAAAGTTGAATTAAAAACGAAATTTTTATTTTTTTAAATCAAAAATTTGTATATAGAGGGTCAAAATTTAGTCCATAAATGCGTCTATTACCATCTCTATACAAGATCAAGATCAAAAGTATTGCCTAAACAAATAATATGAGACAACTTCTAGCCAAAAAGCAAATAAATCTTGAGTAATTAACAGGAATATTAGCTATTTGTCCCAATGCTTATGGTTGGACATGAACAAAGATAAGTTTGCAATGCAATATTATGCTGGGGTTTATCCTGACACAACTTTAGTAATGTTGTTTTGAATGAGTAATATTAGTGGCAACACAATGGGGAAATTCTAAATGCGCACCACATTTTACTTAGTGTGCACCACATCCCATAGTAAAGTAGTAAAGTGATTTACAACATAGGGAAAATGGGAAAACCTACTGCCTATAAGTTCCTCAACGATGGAGGGATTAGATCCAAATATGTGGTATCTACTTGGAAGGCAAAGTGCCGCCAAAAGTTAAGATATTCCTCCGGTTGGAATCTAAGAACGCAATCCTAACATTGGATAACCTACAGTGTAGAGGATGGCAGGGGCCTAATAGATACATTCTTTGTGGGACCAAAGCAGAATCGACGAAACACTTATTTTTGCAATGTCCTTTTAGTAACAAGATCTTGATAAAGTTTGCCCATAAAAATAAGGCCACGCTCAGCTAGGATGACCCGTTTGTCTATTTGACTGAGGATTAAACATGTTGGAAACAATATAGATGATTTTAGAAGGATCACAGCTGCCATAGTTTAGAATATCTGGCTACAGAGAAACAGAAGAATTTTTACTGATAAATATTTTAGTCTGGATCAGTGCATGTTTTGTATTATTAATAATATTCTTTTGTGGACAGCAACATACAGTGAGGTGGGGTCGAGACCCCACGGTCCTACATCGGGGAGCACTGTCGAGAAACCAACGAGACATGCACATAGCGCAGAGGCGAAGCCCAGCGGGACTATTGCAACGGTATTGGATGGTGAGGAGTAGCACCCATGGATAGCCACTTGCTACCAAAACGTATTTGGTTGCAGCTGATGGAAATAGTTTGGATGTTGTTATATGGCAGAGTAGCTACACTTATTTATACTGTGTACTAGACTGTTGTACTACCTCACTTTTTCTTATGGATAGGTGTATATATTTTTTTCTTTTCCTTATTGTTGTATATTCTATTAAACCCGTTTCATTAAAACGTAGAAAGTAATAGCTCGCCATCTTTCTTTAAAAAAAAAAAAAAAAAAAAACATTGGGAAAAATGGTACTCACTAAGTCAAATGTGGTGCGCATTTGGAATTTCTTGGTACACTAAAATAGTACTCTCCCCAATGATGCATATATTTGATTGTGTTTCTACTTATAATTGGCCAAAACATCAAACTTTGTACTTTGAGCAGGAGCTTGTTTATGCGGCAACATGAGGTGGGTCCTATGAGTTACGCCACAAAGAGCTAATCATTTATCTTGAGACAATACATATACCATTGTCTAACAGGATGCAAAATAATTTCCATCCTTTCTCACTACAAATGTTCTACATCTTGATATTATCTAGCGTGATCTATCTATTTGTGATTTTCTCCTATTAATTGTGTTTTGTTTGAATATCCTAATCTTCAGTTTCGCAGATCTTTT
The DNA here is from genome assembly GCA_036321105.1 of Dracaena cambodiana. NCBI lineage: Eukaryota > Viridiplantae > Streptophyta > Magnoliopsida > Asparagales > Asparagaceae > Dracaena > Dracaena cambodiana. Next base: position 9,783,435 of record JAYEPQ010000012.1, read on the forward strand.
ACCCTAAGCCTAATCTATTTGCTTCTATTTTGTAACATCATCGTAGTTTGGTATTATCTTGCACACCTTCGCTTACACCACATACAACAAAACTAAGTTAGCAACACCCATACATCAAAAAATTTGATGCATAATAAAATTTGATTGTCCACACTATTCATTTTAATCTACATATCTGCAAACATCTATCCACAAAAAATCATGCATTTTAAAAGCCATATGCATAAATGGATGCAAAATTAATATTTTTAGATAGTAGAAAAGTATTTCATTTTCTATCCGCTTAATATCTAGGCAAGTTGCTTTTCAAATACCTAATTTTTCGTTCATAAAATTTCAAGGCATATACAACAAGATGAACGATGCATATTGTCAAATTTCTTTCCGTATGGTGCATTTTAAGGATGGGTATAATTAACTTAGTTATGTCGTAGCACTAAATGATAAATATACATAACCGATTACAAATTTAAAATCTTATTTTGTTATAATTTAAATAATTAAGATCTTATATAATCCCTAATTTATAGGATATTAGTTTTCTAGATTTGTTGACTTTCCTACATTAGAGATTGTTCTAGATTTGTTGATTTTCTCTACATTAGAGATTGTGTGTGTGTGTGTGTATATATATATGTGTGTGTGTGTGTGTGTGTATATATATATATGTATATATATATATATATATATATATATATATATATATATATATATATATATATATATATATATATATATATATATATATATATATGTATATATATATATATATATATATGTATATATATATATATATATATGTATATATATATATATATATATATATATGTATATATATATATATATATATATATATATATATATATATGTATATATATATATATATATATATATATATATATATATATATATATATATATATATATGTATATATATATATATAATATATATATATATATCTATGTACATACATATATATATATATATATATATATATATATATATATATATATATATATATATATATATATATGTACATACATATATATATATATATACATATATATATATATATATATATATATATATATATATATATATATATATATATATATATATATATATATATATATATATATATATATATATATATATATATATATATATATATATATATATATATATATATATATATATATATATATATATATATATATGTACATATATATATGTACATATATATATGTACATATATATATATATATATATATATATGTACATATATATATATGTACATATATATAACTATATATATACATATATATGTAGATATATACATATATATGTAGATAAATACATATATATATACATATATATATATATATATATATATATATATATATATATATATATATATATATATATATATTCAATTTTATTCAATGAAAAATGTATTTCATAATTTAATCAATCTCTCAACATATTTATGGTATCAAAGCAACTTTCCTGAATCTCTCTCTCTCCCTCTTACAAAACCCTAGCATTTTTCGTGCACAAGTAGCCGCTAGCCTTCAGTGCCCACGTCTCAACGCCGCAGCGCCAGCCTCCCGAATCTCAATGTTGCAGTGTCCATATCACAAAGCCGTGGTGCCAGGTTGCCATTACACACTGTTCCAACCATGCCCAATGACAACAATCAACCTTTCATACCTAATTCCAATGTGCGGTTTGACTGCCCTCCTCCTTGGCCATATCTTGGAAAATATCAAGGCTGTCGTGCTCAAGGACACATTGTTCAACAATGTCCTCTATTTCGCTTGACACCAATGTATCTACGGTCAACTCCACAGTCACAAGCTTCTCGACAATGACAATCTCGTGCTCCATCTCTATAGAAACCACATGCCAATGTAGCAATTACAGACAACTCTAAAGGCTCCAATTGGCTTCTTGATAGTGGTGCATCGCACCATGTCATCACCGACTTGAGCAATCTCTCCATTCATGCATCTTATTCAGGGACTGACGACATTGTAATTGGTGATGGCACGAGTCTCATATTTCTCACACCGGTTCTACATCTCTACACACTCCCTCACATTCCTTTTCTCTTCATAATGTACTTTGTGTTCCTAACATGCATAGAAATCTTATTTCTATTTCTCAATTTTGCAAATCCAATAACACTTCCATTGAATTCTTACCCACTTCATTTCTTGTGAAGGATCTTCGCACAGGGGCAACACTTTTACAGGGTCAGACTAAAGATGGTATGTATGAATGGCCAGTCAACTCTACCAAGTCTTCTCCACTGGTAGCTTTCTCAAGTGTCAAGACCACTTCGTCTGAGTGGCATCATCATTTAGGTCATCCATCGTTAACAATTCTTAGGCATATTGTTTCTACTTTTCAATTAGATGTTTCAAGTCTATCACCTCTGAATTTTCATTGCAATGCGTGTCAATGCAATAAAAGTCACAAGTTACCATTTTCTATATCCACTCTTGTCTCTATTTCGCCACTTGAAATTATATTTTCCGATGTGTGGACCTCCCCTGTGCTCTATTGATGATTTCAAATATTATGTTATTTTTTTATCTCTTCAGAAAATACATATGGTTTTATCCACTTAAAAGAAAATTTGACATATATGACGTTTTTACACGTTTCAAATCACTGGTGGAAAACTTCTTCAAAAGAAAAATCATCACATTTTATTCTGTTAACGGGGGGAATACCAAGCACTCTCATCATTTCTCAGTTCTAATGAGATATCTCACCTAACATCACCTCCACACACTCCTGAGCATAATGGGTACTCTGAACATCATCATCATCATCTAGTAGAAACAGGTTTGTCACTTCTTTCACATGCGTCCATGCCCTTATTGTACGGGTCGTATACCTTTTTCACTATTGTCTACCTCATTAATCGTCTAACCACTCCCACACTCCAACTCTTCTCACCATGCCAAACTCTTCGGTACGCTGCCAAATTACTCCAAACTTCGAAGCTTTGGTTGTCTGTGTTATCCTTGATTGCGTCCGTATTCTTCACACAAACTAGCTCCTCGTTCCACTCCTTGTGTCTTTCTTGGCTACTCCTCCACCCAAAGTGCCTATCTATGCCTTGATCCGATCACCTCACGCCTATACACATCTCGTCATCTAAAATTCGTCGAGTCAATCATGCCATTCAAAACCATTCAGCCCAATCTTCCACGTCTTCGTCTGGTTCTCTTTTGAGTTTATGTCTCCGGCCACCATCACACCATCTATCACTCTTAAACCTGATCCTCATGCGGAATCCACTCAAGACTCCACAGCCATCTCCACCACCATTTTCTACCATCTAGGCACTCCTCTCTCCCATCAAACCTGACCCTCAGCGCCGCAGCCCTAGCTTCTCAGTGCTGCGATGCCCCAACACCAAGCCCCAACACCGCGGCTCCACCTTTCTTATGCCCCGACGCCCACCAGCCCTCCCCAAATGCAACATCCACATCCGCTTCCACTGCATTCCAATCGCCACGGCCACTAGACCACACACCCATTCCTCCCCCAGCCTCAAGGTATAGTCACTCGATCCAAAAACAATATCCGAAAACCAATCCAAAAACTTAATCTCACTGCACAACTCTCTATCAACCTTGACTTTGAACCCTCTATAGTGACCCAAGCCATTAAAGGTCCCAAATGGCGTCAGGCCATATCTGAGGAGTATGATGTTCTTATTCGCAATGGGACATGGGACCTTATTCCATCTCAAAACGTGGTTGGCTGCAAGTTGATTTTTTGAACTAAACATTCATCTGATGGCTCTGTTGATAGGTACAAAGCACGCCTTATTGCCAAGAGATTCCACCAATGCCCGGGTGTTGACTAGCATAACACTTTCAGTCCGGTTGTCAAACCAACTACAGTCAGACTTATCCTCTCCCTTGCTGTCACTCGTGGCTGGTTACTGAGACAACTTGATGTCAACAATGCATTTCTCCAAGGCTCCCTTTCAGAAGACGTATTTATTACACAACCACAGGGATTCATTAACACCGACCACCCTCATCATGTCTGCAAACTACGCAAAGCCATATACGGTCTTAAACAAGCTCCTAGTGCATGGTACCATAAGCTACGTCAATTTTTTGTCACTTCCAACTTCACCAATTCTCATACCGACATGTCTCTATTCGTCTACAATACTTCTGGCATTATGATCTATCTCTTAGTCTATGTTGATGACATCATTATCACAGGGAATATTGACACAGCTGTACACAGCTTCATTCATCTTCTCTCCAACAAATTTTCCCTCAAGGATCTTGGTTCACTATCCTATTTTCTAGGAGTTGAAGTTACTCAACATCCGCATGGCATCTTTCTCTTCCAGTGCCACTAAATTCATGATCTCCTTTCTCGCACCCACATGAGCGATGCCAAACCAGTGTCCACACCACTTGCCACTACTCCAATTCTTACTCTTTACTCTGGCTCATCCATGTCTGATCCAACTGTATATAGGGCTATTGTTGGCAGTCTCCAATACTTGTCCCTCACATGCCCGAATGTTGCTTACACAGTCAACAAGTTGTCCCAATTCATGCATTTCCCCAAGACTGATCATTGGACTGCTGCCAAACGTCTACTACGTATCTTTGTGGCACTATTGTTCACGACATCGTCATCTATCAGAACTCCCCGCTATCTCTACATGCATTCTCAGACGCAGACTGGATTGGTAATAAAAATGATTTCACTTCCACCAGTGCCTATCTCATCTACTTGGGTCGCAACACTATCTCTTAGAGTTCAAATAAATGAGGGACGGCGACCCGCTCCTCTACCGAGGCCGAGTACCGAGCTGTTGCTACTGTAGCTGCTGAAATTCGTCGGATTTGCTCTCTTCTCACTAAGCTTCAAGTTCCTCTACCTCAACAACCGGTTATATACTACGACAATGTTGGTGCGACTAATTTGTGCGCAAATCCGGTTTTTCATTCTCGCATGAAACATGTTGCTCTAGACTACCACTTCATGCGAGAACAAGTTCAAGGGGGTTCTCTTCGGATTGCTCATGTCTCATCAGCTGATCAGTTAGTAGATGCGCTCACCAAGCCTCTTCCCTGTTCTCGTTTTCAACAATTGGTAAAGAAGATTGGAATCACCTCACGGTGCTCCATCTTGCGGGGACATGATAAAGATACGTAACCAATTGCAAATCTAAAATCTTATTTTGTTATAATTTAAATAATTAAGATTTTGTGTAATTCCTAATTTATAGGATATTAGTTTTCTAGATTTGTTAAGATCTTGTGTAATCCCTAATTTATAGAATATTAGTTTTCTAGATTTGTTAAGATCTTGTGTAATCCCTAATTTACAGGATATTAGTTTTTTAGATTTATTAATTTTTCCTGCATTAGATATTGTTCTACATTTGTTGAGTTTTCCTACATTAGAGATTGTATATATATTCAATTTTATTCAATGAAAAAGGTATACCAAAATTTAATCAATCTCTCAACCTCTTTACTAAAACCTCCCTCTTAATTTATGTATGCATGTGTGTGCCTTCGTGCTCGCAAAGTCATAACAGAATGAGTTAAGATGCAAATCTAACATCAAAGGTTGTTTACTAAGTTTCTCGTGCAAATAAGAAGATAATCATTCTTTTTGGGATCTTGCTTTCAAGTAGGAATAATAATGGATGCATTTACGGATTAATTTTTGACCCGTCCTATATAAAGTTTGGAATTAGAAAATTAAAATTTTCATTTTTAAATCAGAATAGGACGGGACAAAAATTAATCCATGGACGCATCTATTGCCATCCCTAGTTTCCAAAGACATGAAAGATTGAGAAACATATCTATAATTGTTTGTCTCCAGCACTAAGAAGAGCACAACACAAAGTCCTACTTTTTCTTGGAGAATCATATATAGTTCTTTGCTCTGATAAAGTTATTGTTATAATAACAAAAGTTACTATAAAAAGAGAAAAGAAAATGCTAACTAGCATAGAAAAATAATTGACAATACTTTAATTTGGAGAATAAAGATTAGAAAAGACATCCCATGGAGAACTTTCTATCCTAGATATTTTTAATTCTAAATTCTTTATTTGGGAAACAACTTAGAAAGAAAAAATTAATATGGCTACTTTAGCCTGTTCATGTAGATAGGCCATGTGTAATATTCGTCCAAGATCATTATCTCTCGACAAAAGCTATTTCATGCTTGGTAATTGCTTGGGACCACAAATACCAATTTAGAAAACAAAAATGTAACGATAAGGAAAAATTAATACTGAAAGCGATTAGACTTGGATCTTTTAGGAGAGATTCTACACATATATGTATATATAATTGAAGATCCATTAATTACGTACAAGTTGATCTATTTATAGTCTACGGAACCAATACTAAACAACGTTATTTTATCGCCTATGAATAAATTTGTTGCTACAAAATGGATGATCGGTCATATTAAGTTGCTTAGGTCACTGGTCTAGAATATTTCAAATCCAACTTGAAAACGTCTACTGTTATGGGAAATTATTCATTCTCAGGTATTTGAAGATCAACCCATTTGGAGATGGAATAAAAGTGGAGAGTTTTTCGGTAAAGTCTACATACCGCCTCTTTATAAATATTGGAGTGAAACTCATAGACACATCTTGAATCTGGAAGACTAAATGCCCTCCTAAAATCAAGATATTTCTCTAGCTAAGACAAAAAAATGCACTCCTCATATGGCCAGTACTGCAAAGACGGAGTTGGTCAGGTCCAAATTTCTGTGTTCTTTGTAATAAGGACGGAGAGTTCACAGATCACTTAATGCTAACTTGCAAATTTACTATGAATCTCTGGACTTATTGTGCAAAAAGTCTTGGACTTAACATTAACAGGAAGGAGGATGATAACATTTGGAGTAGGTTGTATTTTAGTAATCGGTCTCCCTGTCAATTTTGGACACTAACTGCAGCAATATGCTGGAATGTTTGGTTGGAAAGAAATAATAGAATTTTTAATTTTACTGCTCGTTCATTTCATACTTGTCCAGACTAATTTTACATGATGTTATTTTTTAGTCAAATATACCTTCTGATGAGGAACGATGACAGATCTCAGGTGGATCGTCTAAAGATGATTTAGGCTCCCAGCCTGAATAGCAACCCCATCTTGGAGCAGAAGGAATGCCCTTTTAAATAAGGAGAGAGTCTTGAATTTTTCTTTTTATGTTATTGTACTTTTTTTTTTAACTTATGTAAGAATTATTGTATTATGAGAGCTACTCATTTGGGTGGCCATACTCTCTAACTTCTAGTTCTATTATCTACTTACTAATGGAATGCAGAGGGCTCCAACCCGCCGTTTTGCTTAAAAAAAACTTGAAAGCGTCTGGGTTATGATCTAAAATTTAGATCCCAATTTCCACGGCTTAGATTATATATCTCTAAGTTCTTATTATATGTGGAAAATATTTCTCACCAACAGTCTTATATGAAATAATAGAAAGTTACATTAGAGCGAAATTGTACAATTAGTAAACAGTTGTAGGATACGTTAGCATCAGACAAAACAAAACATGGAAAATATGGAGAGATATCGAAAGTTAATCTTTGAACTCACATATTCACTCCTTATTATCTCAATGTTATACCCAATGTTTAAAATAGCGATAACGTAACGTTTTGCGTTTGTTAGGCTATGTCGCATATAGCGTAACACATAACGTAGGTTATGTAATTTCATATTTATTTAATAAAATAAATATAAAACTATGTAAAATATTTTTTATAAATTAAAAAATAAATTTAAAATATCTGAAAAAAAAAGAATATAAAACTATTTTGTAATATATAATCTATCTTAATTTTATATTTAATTTTACAATAATTTTTATATTTATTTTCATAAATTATATTAAGTTTGCAATCATAATTCCAGTCATTATTTAAACATGAAAGTAAGATTTTAATTTTTTATTTCAATTCCAGTTATTATCATTATTGTAATTTATATTTTGTAATGTTCAATTTATTTTATTGGTAATTGTTGATTTTAGTTCAGTTAAAAATTCAATAATTTCAACAAGTAAGATATTACAGCAACTGGAGAGGAATTACAACAAGCGAATAAGAAAACAATCGCAAATTAACAAGTTAGAAATTTCACAAGCAATCAAACAAGAAGTAAGAAAATTACAGCATTTCGCTAATAATCAAAATAATAATCAACAACAATATATACATTACTTAAACATAATTGTAAATAATGGAACATAACGTAATTTAACATAACGTTATGTAATATAACGTAAAATAATATAAAAAATATACTGTTACGGTGTACAGAGTTATTTCCAGCTGTTACGTAGCACTGAGCTCCGTTAGGTTACGGAACGCAATATAAAAGGTTTCATAATGCATTATTTTCAACATTGGTTATACCTAATCACTAATATTGCCCCAATGAAGTCTCCCGAAAAACAACATACAGAGTCAAATTTAGAACCTCCTACATGAAAAAAAAAAAAAAAAAAAAAAAAGAAACAGGATACTAGCGAGACAACCTGCTATCATAAAGTTACACCTTCCAATGAAAGCAAAGAGGCCACATGATAAATGGCAATGGTACCACATTTTTTCCGACAAATATAATATTATGTAATTAGACATAAAGAAAATTAATATTCTCATCATAAAAAATAACTGTACAATATGACAAGTATAATACGAAGATGAAGACAATCACTCTGATGGACGTACTACTGTGGAAGATTTATCATAGACTGATTGCTCTTACTATTTATATGTCATTTTGTAATATATCGTTCACTCCGTATTGAGGGACGTTCTTATTCTTATATAGTACCTATTTATAAACTCCATATATTTCATTAAACTATTATTAATGAAATGCAAGAGATTTACTTACAGTTTATGCCAAAAGAATAAAAACTACACTTTTGACATTCCAGCAGGTCCTCAACCGTGAGTTCAAAAGGGCTCTACAGTGGTCTGATCCGCTATTGGGGAGTTAAAGTTACTCCTCCTATTTCATTGCGACACATGCAAAAAGATAGCCAAAAGAGCATTTGGTTCAGTAGTGTTGTCATCATATTAGGGCAGGGGAGCCCCTATGCTTGCTTTTTGGCTTGGGAGGAACCTAAGGGGGACATTTAGGATACTGGGCACAACAAATGAAGTCAGGGGTCAAACAATCCCTCCGGTTTCTCATCTTTAGATTTTGGCATTGTGGGCCTTCTATGATTGGAACTGAAGAAAAATTAGGCTATGCTCACTCTCTGAATGTACTAAAAGTGAGCATCTTTAATTAAATATTTTCATAAAAAAAAAAAAAAAAAAAACTCTATCTGTTGCATGTACGTATTAGTGACACTATTGATCTATGGCAGAAGGAAGAACAACCAAGCACAATCAGACAATCAGACAATCGAGAAGAGACCCAAGAACAGGAGAGAGAAACACTACAAGATGAACATCCACCACCAGTGGGCCAAGCAGCACAAGGAGGAAGGAAGAAACGTAACAAACATCGGTGAAATGTGTATTTTGTAATCATTATAAATATAGCCTCAGAAATGAATCATAGTAAGACATTTATCTATGTATTATTTATGTATTAGCATATTTTGTTAAAATCTATTTAATGAAATACGAGAGGACTTATCCACCATATTTGCTAAAAAAAATAAAAATTGAGCGTCTTCAAGAACTCTGCCCACTAGCTTTGAAGACATCTATCTACCAAGAAATCATGAGACTTGGAAGAAGAATTTAGGTTTGATCAAAAGCAAATTGGTGGTGGTGCTGAATGGAGATTGATTGATGGACGATGGGGGAGAAAATCGATAAAAACTCGAGCCAGATGCCTTTTCGACAACAGAAGATGGTGGGGGTGACAAAAGATGAGGGAGAAATCAAGCGTCAGATGGAAGCACAGGAGGCAATAGTGGAAACTCAATCATGCAGAGGTTTTTTTGGTGCAAACAGCGGAATCAAGACCTTATTGCAAAGTGTAGACTACAAGAACTAAGAACAAATCAATCAATAGTTCTTAGCAAATTGTACGTATGAAGCAACAATTCAATGATTGAATGACTCCTGACTGATCAAACAGCCAAACAGAGCATATAAGATGCTTTGAGTCATGAAAATAATCAACAAATGTAACAATACTAAACTTTTTGCCTCGGCTACAGAAATATTTTCCTAACTTTATCTCTTTAATGGCAATCGAATAGCGTCGGAGCTCATGATACAGAAAACAACTGAAGCCTGCCTAATTTGCTATTACAATGACTCCACCAACAGCATAAATCTACAAAATTTGTCGGATTCCCACAGAAGTGTAGAATAGAATAGAGAATATCTTTTTCTTTTTTTTTAGATAGATTATCTTATCTTTTAATAGATAATAAAAGAACCTAGTCAAGCAATGTACATATAATGAACAAAAATAATTGAAGTAGAAGACCCAAT
>JAYEPQ010000012.1:9803941-9918941 GCA_036321105.1 Dracaena cambodiana
CCTTTGCTGATCATCTTCTGAAATCTTGGAGAATTCAAGTTACGCACAGAGCCTTGAGTTCGTGAAGATCAGAGAAAGTCACCATCTTCTTTCTGGAGTTCTTGAGAAGTTCGAGTTACGCGAGAGAGCCTTGAACAAATCAAAACCAGAGAAGATCGTCTATAGTCGGCCGATATCTTCAAGAGAGAAGATTTCAACGTACCGATCGTCCAAAGGAACTGCTTGACAGATCCCATCGCCACAGATCCCACAATATTGTAAAAGAGAGAGATTGAAATATAAAATCCTCTCGTTTGTTTTTTTATTTTTATTTCTTGTTCACTTTCATTGTAATTTAAGTTAATTCAATGGGAGGAAGCGAAGAAACTTTTGCGACGAACAAACTGGCGACCACAGTGGGAGCCATCTCTTTCACTGATGAAGAGATTGTGGCGCAATCGGACGTTGATATGATCGGATCCGAAGAAAACACGCTGGTCGTTGAAATCGACCAGCAGAAGTACGAGGAGTTCCTCTCCTCCGGATCAGGTGACTTGGATGAGACACGGCACTATCGTCGCATGTACTCCAATGTCCGAGTGACGGGTAGAAAGGTATCCACCGAGAGACGGGGATCCTTGGAGACTACGGTTATAGCGCCGGAGTCCACACAAGAAATCCTAGTCGAGGAAGAGCTTCCGACTGCCGAAGAAGACCTAGGGACTGGACTGACCAGGACCCAACTCCGGAACAGGAACCGGAGAGCGAGGCGTAGAGCCCTCAAAGCCCGCCTTGGACGCGGAGCTAACTCTAGAGGACGCGAGGCTATGGTCCCTCGCAAACTGGCTCGCGCTACCAGCGAGACCAATCTTTACCGCGTTAAACGCGAAGATGCAACTTGCCTTAAAAGCAAGGAAAAGCCAGCGTGTGATTTTCCACGCGAGGCTATTACTGAGCCTAGCGAGAGACGCGAAGCCAGTAAGGGTTGCGCTAGTCGCAGAATACCCAACACTCGCGAGTTACGCGAGTATAAAAATTCTTCAAAGCCAGCGTGTGATTTTCCACGCGAGGCTAAGCCAAGCGAGAAACTCGAGGCTACTAGTGCTTGCAATAAACGCAAGATTCCTGACACTCGCGAGAAACGCGAGTATAAAAGTTCTTTAAAACCAGCGTGTGATTCTCCACGCGAGGCTATTGCTGAGCCTAGCGAGAGACGCAAAGCCAGCAAGATTTGCCCTAGTCGCAAAATACTTAACACTCGCGAGAAGCGCGAGTATAAAAATTCTTCAAATTCAGCGTGTGATTCTCCACGCGAGGCTATTGTTGAGCCTAGCGAGAGACGCAAAGCCAGCAAGATTTGCCCTAGTCGCAAAATACTTAACACTCGCGAGAAGCGCGAGTATAAAAATTCTTCAAATTCAGCGTGTGATTTTCCACGCAAGGCTAAGCCAAGCGAGAAACGCGAGGCTGCTAGTGCTTGCAATAAACGCAAGATTCCTGACACTCGCGAGAAACGCGAGTATAAAAATTCTTTAAAGCCAGCATGTGATTCTCCACGCGAGGCTAATACTGAGCCAAGCAATAAAAGCAAGGCCAGTAATACTTGCGAGAAACGCGAGATTCTCCCCGAGGAACGCAAGGATGATTGGCAGATAGTTGTCAGTCGTAAAAACCATGCTAAGCGGGAAGCTATGATTTGCGTTAGTTACAAAGATAAGCCAGCGTGCAAGAGTTTTCCTTCACGCGGGGCTATTATTCCAGAAGCTAAATTTCTGAAGACAAGCCAGGCCAGCGAGAAACGCGAGGCTAACATGGCAAGATGCGGAGTCATTCCTCAGCCCCGCGCTACAATATGCGAAGCTACTTATAAGCTCCGCGTGGATCAACCTAACTGTAGAATCAGGACAGATCCTCGCGTCAGCGGACCGGAACTGGACTCTAGTAATCCCAAGAAGCTCCAGTGGGTTCCTAGACCCTCTCAAAAGATGGATAGGTCCCACGACTCCATGGCTAAGGTCACCAATCTCAGAAATTACTTGACAAAAACGAGAAATATGACTCAAGCTCAGCCACACTCAACATGTCATTGTGAGCAGCTCATAACAGTCATATCTGCTGTATTGGATAAATGTTGTTGTACCAAGAAGAGAGTGTCTGTATTTAACAGAATAACTGAGTCTCGTCAAGATACTCCGACAAGGAGAAAGAATAATCTGAGATATCAAATCAAAGAAAAAGAGGTAAAGGCAGTGACCTCAAATATGGTCGGCAAAAGCAAAAAGATTATGGAGAAAGAATATGAGTCGGATGCAGATGATGAACAACCTCGCCATCTTACTCGACTCAAATCAGGTGCTGTTGTTCCTCGGAATTATAAGAAACTTTCAAAAGGTTCTTATGATAATGACAGCGACAATTCAACTGTAGCTTCCCCAAAATCTCGTGCATCTTCCCGACCACGAAAACCAGCATCGCATATGGTGGATAAATCCGATGATGTTGACCAAAGGATGGAAGCCCAAGAGCAGATGATTCGAGGTCAGCAAAAGGCCATTGATGATCTCAAAACAATGCTTCTAAAAGTGATCGAAAATACCCAGAAGATAGCCGATGATAAGGCTAAAACTTCTTCGGAACCGCCACCTAAGGCAAATGAAGAAACTAAAAAAGAAAAGGCTTATTCGATGCATGAGGATGATGATAAATATTCTTTCCATAATCCTTATGGAGAAAAGATAGAGAAATTGCAAAGCCAACTTGATACCTTGATGCACAAGAAGGAACTGAAGGAATTGAGAGTTTCAAGGCCATATCCGCTTGAGTGGGACTTCGCTCCTTATCCAGAAAAATATAAACCCCTTAAATTGGAGTAATATGACGGGAAGGGGTCTCCAAGTCAGCATATCTATTACTTCTTATCGCAGGCAGGTCATCTAATGGGAAATGATCCCATAATGACCAAAGTATTTGTGAGCACCCTGCGAGGGCCTGCTTTTACATGGTTCATGCAGTTGCCCCCAGGATCTATTAATGCCTAGTTTGACGTCGAGAAACAGTTCTTGGCACATTTCTTTGAGGATGATACCGAAATATCGGTTCATTCCCTCCTTGCAACGAAACAAGGGGAACAAGAAACGGTTAAAAGTTTTATTGAACGCTTCACGGAAAAGTCCGTGTATTGTCGACACGGTATGACCCAGAAAACCCTGGTGGAAACCTGTAAGCATAACTTCAGGACTGGCGTGCTGATAAGAATAGGAGCTGTAGAGTCCAAAACTTGGAAAGATCTGCTGAGACAGGGAGAGCAGGTGGAAGATATAATTCACCGGATTGAGGAATCTCGTAACACGAGAAACTCTACGAATAACAGGCCATATCCACAGAATCCTGAAAATAAAGGGAAGGCTGTGATGGTATCAGTTGCAGATCCGAAGCCAAGACCTCAGAATCCGAGAGGTGCAGGCCAAAATAAGCCCCGACAAGATAAAACTTATACATTCAAGACGGAGCAGACAGGTACTCTATTCCATCTCCTCCTAAGAAAGGGCTTGCTAAAACTTTCGGAAAATGAAAAACCGGAAGTCGTTGGTAAAACCAACGACCCTAACTATTGCCTGTACCATCGGAATGTCGGGCACTCAACTAAGGATTGCTATCCTCTTAAGAATCGAATTCAGGCATTGATAGAAGCCGGGATTCTCACACTTAAGGAGGAACAGAAGAAGGTTTCTGCAAATATGACAACTTTAATTGGAACCAATAAGTTCCCTGTCAGAGCAATCCCTGCCAGAGTGATCCATGTACCAGTAGGAGAGTCAATATCGACACCAAGCACGGGCAGCCCGCACTTGCAAGCTAGCCCCTTGGATATGCTCCGAACCACAGTTGCGATCGAATCGTCCTCATTGGTTAGCAGCCGGATTTGGCTGGGTGTGCCGAAAATATTGACGATGATAAACATCGTGCTTCAGCTATTCTCAATAGCCATTGGGATGGCTAATTGGGTGCTATAAATTTTTTTTTTCCCAATGCTATCAAAGCGGCGGGAAGAGGAGATCAAGTTCCTCGCCAACCCTATCGTACTGGGGGTAAAAGTATGAAATCAATCGCCCAATGCTGTTAAAGTAGAGGGAAGAGGAGATCAAGTTTCTCGCCAACCCTATCATACTGGGGGTAAAAGTATGAAATTAACTACCCAATGCTGATTAAAGGCAAAGGGGAGAGGAAATCAATTCCTCGACAACTCATCATGCTGAGGGGAATAGTATGGCTAGCCCATTCAAACAGTAGTTGGTAAAGGCTAATCAAATCCGTTGATAGCTGGGGGTTTGCTAAAAATCCCGTGGACCTGTCATGTTAAGCTTTTACCTCTGACAATATGATTTGGATTATTCCTATCTCTGTTCAAGTTACGCGTGAGAGCACTTGGACTAGGCATGTGCAATTTGGCGCCTCTGCTAAAATTTGATGGATCCTAACCCGATCATCGTGTGTGCCCAGTTCAAGTTACGCGAGAGAGCCTTGAACCGCCTCCATTTGTTCAAGTTACGCAGATGAGCACTTGAACTTCTTTCTTAGGCATGCACAATTAAGCGCCTCTGTCTAAATGATCCTTATCCGATCATTTCAGGTATTAACAAATCTAAGTTACGCAGTTGAGCCTTGGATTATTTTACCAGAATTATTAACCATCTACTTGTTGAGTAAGCAAGATTCTTGAAGCCAACAGATAGAGAGGAAAATAATTTGCTTTTATTCATAAAAGAGAAAGATTCAAGAGAAGAGGGAGTTATAGCTCTCCCAAAAGCTTCTACATATTCATCGACTCATCAATAACCTAATGGCGAGATTCCTCTGCGGGGTGTTGAAGTTCAATTCCATGGTTCACATACAAGAGATCTTCTCTGCAAATGTCAACTAGGATCTGTCATCTGAAATGAAGCACAAGTTGAATTTGAAGCGCTGCAAACCCTTACATGATCATCTAACAGAAATGATGCTCAAGAAAACTTAACGGGCTGCCGCAAAGTTCTTGTAACTCCTTCAAGAGGAACCAGAGCTTGAAAAACTGCAATTATGTTGTAAAGTATATGCTTCTGCTTTCTTAGAGTTACTTTCGTTGATGAAGATTGGTGCATACCTGCTTTTGAAGATATATCAGGGAGAAGGTACATCCCAAGTCATCAGATTGGACCCAGTTCACTGCAAAAGAAGAATCAGGAGTTCTACAAAAATTTAAAAATCTTCTAAGTATGAAAACGCAGAGCTAAACTAACTCCGCGTACAGTTGAAGAAATAGCCTCTCACTTTAAAACGCAGAGGATGACGCGATAACTTCGCGTAACAAATAGCCCCGCGTTTCAAGCGCGAGGATGACGCGATAACTTCGCGTAGAAACATATCAGAGTTCCTCTATGACTTCTCCTTCTCCTTCTCCTTCAAGCCTTACGGCCGGAGAACGACGATCTCGCCGGTAAAGCAAACAATTGGCCGAATCAAACCGAGCCAAAACATCTCAGAATGGTTCTTAGAAGACCAAGAGTTAAGTTTTTTATCTTCGGAAGACGCTGCATAGACTGGTTCGCCATCGCGTCTACTTCCACGGCCGCTGCCATTAACGCCGGCCAACGTTCGTCTAGCCAAACTCCTCTGAAATGACATCCTAATGATGAAAATCTATGGAGAGTTAAGGGGAGATCAATTGAAGATCATTCGTCGACATGAGTCACTCGACTGCCAGAGTTTTGGAGTTTTCAAACTCTCCCGATGAAGAAGAAGAGGAGCCAGGAGCTCTATTTAAATAGATGATCCACTGCTTGGTATTCGGCACAGAAATTCGGAGTAATTAATGAAGCAATTACTCATTTCACTGAAAATGAAGTGAAGCTGATTAGCTCTGCGTAGGCGAGCATAACGCGAAGGAGACTTGGTATTCTAACTCCGCGTTTCAGTTTAAATATCCAAAGTATTTCAAAATTTGCTAAATTCTAAGCCATTTTGAAAACTTTGGAGGGGGTTCTGTTGGCAGTGAAAATTTCTAAGTTAAAAGGATTTTCCACAACAGACCGCGGAGCTAACTCAGTAGCTCCACGTTTGGCTACTTTTGTCTCGCGTTTGAGTAAAACGCGAAGATGTTTAATAGCTCCGCGTTCTGGTTTCTTAGCTCCGCATTTTGTTGAGATTATCTCCGCGTGAGCAGATAACCAGAATCCTAAATTGATTGAGATCATAATTTGGGCTTATCCAAATATCTAAATTGAGTCCAATCATAATCCTAAATTGATTGTGATTGAGATTTGATCTTATCCAATACTCAAATTGAATCCAATCAGAATTCTAAATCAAGAGATTTAAATCAATATTAAATATTGGATTAGAATCCTTGATGAATACAAAAATCTTTATTCATATTCCTATGGAACTCTTTATTCCTATTCCTACGGAAACTCTCATAACCACTAAAGTCTATAAATACCCTTTTTGAGGAGACTTTAAGAGAATCAATATACACAAGATCAATCTTTTGATTAGGTCCTTCTTTTCGGCATCGGAAGTCTCCTATCGATCCTTTGGCAATTCAAGTACGCGAGAGAGCCTTGAAGCCTTTGCTGATCATCTTCTGAAATCTTGGAGAATTCAAGTTACGCACAGAGCCTTGAGTTCGTGAAGATCAGAGAAAGTCACCATCTTCTTTCTGGAGTTCTTGAGAAGTTCGAGTTACGTGAGAGAGCCTTGAACAAATCAAAACCAGAGAAGATCGTCTATAGTCGGCCGATATCTTCAAGAGAGAAGATTTCAACGTACCGATCGTCCAAAGGAACTGCTTGACAGATCCCATCGCTACAGATCCCACAATATTGTAAAAGAGAGAGATTGAAATATAAAATCCTCTCGTTTGTTCTTTTTTTTTATCTCTTGTTCACTTTCATTGTAATTTAAGTTAATTCAATGGGAGGAAGCGAAGAAACTTTTGCGACGAACAACGTGGCGTCATTCAAGATAACAAATAAATGAATTTTCTTAATTGCCTTTTGAGTGGTGACACGTGTAATAATTTTATTGGGCCACCTAAGCGACGGTGAAGGAACTCGCTTCACCGCCGGTGTATTTCCCATTTCCTATATATATATATATATATATATATATATATATATATATATATATATATATATATATATATATATATATATGAGGAAACGGGAAATACACCGGCGGTGAAGGGAGTTCCTTCACCGCCGCTTAGGTGGCCCAATAAAATTATTACACGTGGCGCCATCCAAGATAACAAATAAATAAATTTGCTTAATTGACCTTTGAGTGGTGCCACATGTAATAATTTTATTGGGCCACCTAAGCAGCGGTGAAGGAACTCTCTTCACTGCCGGTGTATTTCCCGTTTACTCTCTCTCTATATATATATATGAGAAAATGGGAAATTCACTGGCGGTGAAGGGAGTTCCTTCACTGTCGCTTAGTTGACCCAATAAAATTATTATAAATGACACCATTCAAGATAACAAATAAAAGAATTTCCTTAACTGCTATTTGAGTGACGCCACGTGTAATAATTTTATTGGACTACCTAAGTGACAGTGAAGGAACTCTCTTCACCATCGGTAAATTTCCCGTTTACTCTATATATATACATATATACACAAACACACGCACACATATACATACATACATATATACATAAATACATATATACATACATACATACATATAGACCTGGCAAGTGGGCCGTGCCCGGCACGGGCGTACTAGGCACGGCACGACCGCTCGGGCATTGGCCCAGGCTCGGCCTGCCGGGCATGTGTCATGCCCGAGCCGAGGCGTGCCGGCACATTTTTTTAATATTTTTTTTAAAAATATTAAATTGATTATTAAGTTAGTTTGATAAAATAGTTAGCTTAATTTAATTAGTTTTAACAAGAAAAAAACGATAGTGAAAATAAAATTTTATTATATTAAATCTCATTATATTGACATAGTTATTTTATAAATCTCTTTTAAAATCATATAAAATCCGAAGAGATGGGAAATGACCCTAACCGTCACCCTCAACTTATTCTTAGGTTTTTTTTCTAGAGATTTATGAATTCAAAAAAAATACATGAAAAACTTTACAAATATAGAAATTAGAATTCTAAAAGAAAATACAAAAGTCTTCAATTTTCATTCATCTTCTTGTGAGTCCTCTACCTCTACTTCGTTAGATAATTCTTATTCCCTTTCTTCTGCGTCGAGTCAGTTTTTCAAGCAAACACACATCTCCAATGTGTTTACTATCATTAAGCTTCTCCATCCCGTTAGCATTTTACTATCTGCACTAAAAATAGACTCTGATGCTACTGTAAACACCGGAGGGGTTAGTAGATCACGAACCATGTTAGAAAGTACAAGATATATTTTTTCTTGTGATTTTCACCAGACCAAAATATCAAAAACTTCATAATTTTTTAGGAGACACGTCATCTTCATAGTTGGCCCTTTCTAAATAATAATGAAGTTTTATTGCGGCCGTATTTTTTGAAGTATTATCGAAAGAAATGGAAAAAAATTCTTTCTATTCTAAATGCTGCAAAAACAATAAATAGAGATTGTGATATATTATGTGCATTATGAAAAAATTCAAATCTCGTAAAGCCAATTATTCTTTTTTGTATCATTCAGTCTTGATCTATGTAGTGGGCTGTTACACATAAATAATAACAACTAATTAAGATCTCCCAACAATATGCAGTTATTGCTACTTTATAAATTAAAAATGTTAAAATAGCAATTAAAATTTTCCTCTTATCTTTATATATTTTTACAATGTCAGATTTACATGTAGAATGTAGGACTCTTTTATATTCGGGAGAAAAAGATTTTTTTATAATTTTTTCTAATTTTCGATCTTCCGCTATAGAAAAATGTTGTTCGTCATGTACTATATATGTTACTAATTCTTCTCTTGTGGCCATATGATTATAATTAAAGATTCCTAAAGTTCCTCTGTAGGTGTTTAAATATGTTTGTTGTGATTAATTTGGTGCGTGGGTGCATTTTTTTCTAGGAGTTTTTTAAGGTAACCCATTACACTATCTAAAGGGAATAAGTAGACTTTTTGACAATGCTTGCACCTAGATTTTCTAGTACTATTTTCCATGAATTTTTCAAATTGCTTTCATATGTCCGATCTTGAAGGTCTGTAGTGGTTGTTTGGGTTTTGGGTATGGTTGTCTCGGTGGGCTCTTCTTGGGGCATATTAGTTGATTCTATATTTTCATATGATTGTGATAAAAATGGTACTTAAGGAGAATTTCTAATGGTTGGCAAATGTTTTGATATTTTTTATTTGTTAAAAAAGGAAAAAAAAAAGTACCCGTGGCTTGAGAGAAAAAAGTGCTGGACCAGTATGGATTCATTTTAAAAAACCACGGAAAACTCGAATAAAAAATTCAAATTATAAATACCTCTTGAGAGATGAAATCACTTGAGAGATAGAATAGAGAGATAAGTGATTGATGGAGAAAGTTGGAAGAGCTAAGAAGAGCTTGCTTGATGTTGAGACTTACTTGATTGCTTGATACTTGCTAACTTGAGATTTCTTGATCACCTGATGCTTACTTGAAACTTGATCGAATATAGAAAAATTTATTGAGAAGAATTTTATTTCAAAAAATTTTTGAGAGATTTGAAAATTGAGAAGAGTTTTGAGAGAGTTGGTAATTTATGAGAAGAATGAAAATGGAAGAATGAGGTGGTTATTTATAGGGAAAGAAAAGTTTTCTTTGCAAAAAAAATTGCAAAAAACCCCTCCAAAGGCCATTTTGACCGTTGAGGAGCAAAATTTACAAATTTAATTTGCAAGTAACCCACCAACAGCTATTTTTATAATCGTTGAGTGGTTCTGTGAAAAAAATTGCAAAAAAACTCCCAAACAACTATAAATGGTTACTTTAAAAAAAAAACCATGTTGAGCCATGCCCAGAACGTGCTAGGCATAGCTCGGCTCAGCCGGGCCGAGCCGTGCCACTGACTCGGGTTACCCCAGCTCGCTCAGGCGAACCATGCCGAGCACGTGCGGCCGGCCCATTTCGGCCGGGCCGAGCCATGCCAGCGACTCGAGTTACCCCGGCTCAGCTCAGGCGAGCCGTGCTGGGCACGTGCGGCCGGCCCATTTGCTTGGCCTACATACATACATACATATATGCATGCATGCATGCATACATATATACACACATGTGTGTGTATGTATGTATGTATATATATGTGTGTGTGATGGAAAATTCACCGACGATGAAGAGAGTTCCTTAATCGCCGATTAGGTAGCCTAATAAAATTATTACACGTGATGTCACTCAAGTTAATAAATAAAAAATTCACTTAACCGCCATTTGAGTGGCGCCACGTATAATAATTTTATTGGACAAGCTAAACGGCGGTGAAGGAACTCCCTTCACCGTAAGTGAATTTCCCGTTTACTCATATATATATATGTGTGTGTGTGTGTGTGTGTGTGTGTGTGTGTGTGTGTG
Source organism: Dracaena cambodiana (assembly GCA_036321105.1). Lineage (NCBI taxonomy): Eukaryota > Viridiplantae > Streptophyta > Magnoliopsida > Asparagales > Asparagaceae > Dracaena > Dracaena cambodiana. Next base: position 9,814,444 of record JAYEPQ010000012.1, read on the forward strand.
TGTATTTAACGAGAGAGAGAGAGAGAGAGAAAATGGAAAATTCACCGGCGGCGAAGGGAGTTCCTTCACTAGTGTTTATGTGACCCAATAAAATAATTACACGTGACGTCACTCAAAGAGCAGTCAAGAAAGTTCTTTTATTTGTTATCTTAAGTGACGCCACGTGTAATTATTTTATTTGGCCACATAAGCACTAGTGAAATAACTTCTTCCACCGCCGGTAAATTTTTCGTTTTCTCATATATATATATATATATATATATATATATATATATTAGAAAAAATAAAAATGAGCTTACAGCTCACGCAAGTCACCAGAGCTACAGATCAATTCCACTATCTGCAATAATTTTTTTTAAAAAAAATCTTTTGTATTATGATCTCGACCCTCTAGGGTTCACTCATGCCCAATTTCTTGAGTTTTAGTTTTGATTTGGTCATCCATTAAGTTAACACAAAATTAACGGTTTTCAATAAATAAAACATTTTGTATGCACTTGATGAAACGGTATATGAACTCCAAAATTTATGAAATCTAATCCTAAAGAAATTAAGGGGGGTAGAGATAGTAATTGTTAAAAAAAATTAAAGAAAAATTATTGGATCATTATAGTTTTGCCGTTAGCTTATACAACTTTTCTTGAGTTGGTGGCTCGTTTACAGTTATATACATGTATATACACGTATATACATGTATACATGTGTGTGTGTGTATATATATATGTATGTATATGTATGTGTGTGTATGTGTGTGTATATATATATATATATACATATATATATATATATATATACATATATATATATATATATACATATATATATATATATACATATATATATATATATATATATACATATATATATATATATATACATATATATATATATATACATATATATATATATATATATATATATATATATACATATATATATACATATATACATATATATATATATATACATATATATATATATATATACATATATATATATATATATATACATATATATATATATATATATATATATATATATATATATATATATATATATATATATATATATATATATATATATATATATATATATATATATATATATATATATATATATATATATATATATATATATATATATATATATATATATATATATATATATATATATATATATATATATATATATATGAGTAAACGGGAAATTCACTAGCGGTGAAGGGAGTTCATTCACCGCTTCATAGGTGGCCAAATACAATTATTATACGTGATGCTACTCGAAGGGCGGTTAAATGATTTCTTTTATTTGCTAGCTAATTTAAGTGGAGCCACGTGTAATAATTGTATTGGACCATCTAAGTAGCGATGAAAGAACTCCCTTCACTGTTGGTAAACTTTCCGTTCTCTCTTTATCTCTCTCTTTATCTTTATATATATATATATATATATATATATATATATATATATATATATATATATATATATATATATACACTCTTGGTGAGAATTAATTTTCTGACAGTCTTATCTACTGGTATAAATATTTTTTTCCTTCTTGATATATATATTTCTAAAAAAATTATTAGAAAATTCAACATCGCTGGGAATGGTAATGGACGTGTTCACGGATCAAATTTTAGTCCACTATATATAAAATTTTGAATTTAAAATAAAAAATTATATTCCTAATTTAAAATTTTGTATAGTATAGATCAAAATTTGACCCGTAACCGCGTGTATTAACATCCCCAGTGATATTGGATATGCGAGTTGATAACTTGAGATTACGATAATCATCCATATAAGTTAAAAAGCTCAAGGAGTGAAGTGCATTAATACAAAATAAATCCGAGCTCACATGGAGCGCGAGGCACATGCACGCTAACACTTGTTCAAAATTGGTTGCAGGAAAGTCCAAAAACCTCTTCTCTCATTGCACTCCCCGTTGCTTTCTTCCTCTCTTTTAAAGAACTTCCAAACTTTAACCGCTTCGCTCAGGTTCGTCTCCCACCGCCCTTTTCTTCTCCCCCTTTCTCAGCCTACTCTCTCTCTCTCTCGATCCGGCATTTGAAACCCTAATCCTAATCAATGCCGATCGTTTTCAAATTCAGGAGCTCAAAGGACTTCGAGTCCTTGGACCTCGGCGGCCGCAGCTCCATCTCTGTCCGCGATCTAAAGGACAGGATCATCGCCCAGAAGAAGCTCAAGTTCTGCCATGACTTCGAGCTCCTCTTCTCCGACGCCAAGACTGGCCAAGGTTTGAACTTTTTTGCTTTGTTGTTGAAAAGCCCTGTTTTTTCCCCAACTTTTCTTTTTTTGGTGATTTAATTTTGGTGGTTTTAGCTTTTGATGATGAGTGGACTCACGTGATGGAGGGATCGAGCTTGGTGATCAAGCGAGTACCTGCTTGGTTCTCTGATTCACGCAATATGTGAGAATTTGATCACATTGTTACGATTTTTATTTTTGGGGTTCTTGTAGTTCCGCATTGGAATTTAAATTTTTATTTGTGATTGTAGGAATGATGGAAGTGTGGCAAGAAACGATGAAGGCAATGTAGAGAGAGTTGCTCCTGCGTCGCCTCCACCTCCTCTTCCTCGTCAGGCAATGCTTCTTAGATTTAATATTGTAGTTGATTATTAATGGGATTTTAATTTTAATGCATGCAATTGCTTTTTGCTAGATGATCATAGAGTAATTGAATAGATTAGCGGCACATTGGTTTATGGAAAATGGAGAATGGAATTTGGACGGTAGAGCCCACCTATTTTCCATATTTTGTTTTTTTCTCGAAAGACCCGGCCCCACCACTTGACAGTGACCTTGGGCCTCATTTTCTAGGCAGGCCCGCTAGATTTTTCCTTTCATTCTTATTTTCGTTCTTCGTCAAGAGGCTCGATAACAAATGGACTTTATTAGTTGAATCCAAATAAAAAACTAATCAATTTTACTTCAAAGATCAACATAGGCCTAAACTTAACATGTAACTAAATTACTAATTTAGTTTATACAAAAATCTAAGAAATTTTGTTTACCTATAAAGGCCTAATCCTATCAAGACCTTTAATTATTATTCAAAATATGGATCAAATTAGAATATATTAATATGATTTCTGGGCTTGTTTATTTCTTAATAAAATCCATTGCTATTTATAATCCTAGGTTCATTAGTATCTTTCATTTTATTTTCTTCTTTACTTATACTTTTTTTATTACAAAACAAACACACAACCTACAATAATTAAATAATCTACTTATAATATATTTTATATAGAGTTATAATTACTTTTATTTTAAAAAATTTATAGTTACGTTTATTTAAAAAAATTAAAAGAAATGGAAAATAGAGAGGAGGCTAATATGTATGGTAAAAGTAAATCCAGTAATGTTGTCAATAGTAATGGTTCTCTCTCTACCGAGTACTGTTCTTCCTGCACCTCTGCTCTGTTCTTTTTTTTTTTTTTTTCTTGTTTCTTTTTCTTTTTTGCATTTTACCCAGCCGAATAACAATAAAAAACTCTTTTCGTAACATTATTTTATCATTATGCGTAATATTTTTGCTTGTAGTTTAAAAATAAATATGAATTGGCTCTCTTTATCTATCTCTTGCATTTGTACCGTGTCGGTTAACTTGTGTTTATACCACTATAGTCTATACTGGTGGGTGATAGTTATTCTATTTCCTCTTCCTTCTCCTCCTCCATACTCTATATTCAACTAATATAAAAAGTAAAAGAGAGGAGCCTTTCTAGAGAGATAATTGAGTTAAAAGTTTGATTGATCAAGAAAACAAACCACAAATCAAATAGGTTGGCAAGAAACAACGATAGTCTTGTGGCTGGAGGAGTTAGTGGAGGAGATATTCTTTATGTGTGTGGCCTCATTGACTAACGATGAACAACGAGAAGACTATTTTTTTGCCTCCACAATTGCGGACCATATGTCTCATACCCTCCTCGCATTTCACTTTTCTTTAGGCCCCTACTTCTCATGACACAACCCTGTTTCTTGATTAGTGGTCATGAAAAATGGTCATAGAAAGTTGTTACTTTATTTCCATTGATTATTTCATAGAAATTGGTCATGGAAAATAGTCCATATAATGTAGAATATGGTCACCCTAGCTAAACTTATATCTTCTATATGACAAAGATAGATGGGTTGAGAAAGGAGATAGGTTAATCTATTCTCAAGACAAATAAACTCACAACTAGCTCTATGATACACATAATATGAAACACACTATGATTATATTTATATTATTAAAAATTATTTTATATATTAATATATTTTTATACTTGAAATTGTGATAATTTAATTTTCCTTAAAAAATTATTAAATTAAAAAAATACAAAAAATGAAGTGTATTAACATTATAGATGGTCGACTAATTCAGATTTAAATACGATTTTGAACTCTGGATTGGTTGGTCAATCAATTATGAAAAACATATAGAACTAGCTCTGAATTGATTGACCAATCATGCAAAACATATATATAGAACTAACTTTGGATTGGTCTATCGACCATAGGGTTAATTGACAAATCTATAACTTACAGAGAAACATATGTAATGGGTTGGTCACCAACCACTCAAGATACACTATTAGCAGGTATTTTTCAGTGGTTTCATTCTTTTTATCATACGGTTACATTATATTGGAATATATATATATATATATATATATATATATATATATATATATATATATATATATATATATATATGTGTGTGTGTGTGTGTGTGTGTGTGTGTGTGTGTGTGTGTATGTCCACACAAGACAATCATATTTATCATTCTAGACGTAAGTTGTTTATTATTATTATTTTTTTGGAGAGAACCACACTTAACAATGAATAAAATGGAGTATACAACTTATCTATTACAAACCACTTAACAATGCATAATTATAGAAATTACATAAAAAAAAGACACTATTGCTAAGGTGGTGGTGGTGGAAATTGACAATAGAATGTTTCCATCATTTTGCGTTGATTCTCTTGCATCTGAATATATTGGGCCATCAGCATATCATAGTTTTCTTGAAGTTTTTTTTAATTTTTTAAAAGAACTTTCTGAGTCTTGGCGCAAGTCCATAAGTTCCAGATGCCTACCAACAGACAAAAAGTAAATTTCATCATGATGAAGCAATTGATAGCTATACATAAAAAAACTAACAAAAATAAAAAATGAAGATAAAATTTCAAAGATGAATAGAATAAGATAAAATTTGGAGTGTAGCTACTAAAGTTATAGAGAAACCTTAAAGATTCATCAATAACAAAGAAGATCAGTAAACGACAAAATATAATCAGGAACAAAGTATCTAAGCATGCAAATAAAACATATAAATCTCATTAATTATGCTGATAATTATCTAACAAAAATCTGTAATTACAGCTAAATTTGTTAAGATTTGTAAAAGAAAGAACTAAACTCATAACTAATGCAAATGAGACATTGCATAAGAAATATATTTAGACCAAATAAAAGGACTTTCTCCACTAGCGTACGGCATTCAGAAACTATAACTCTATTCTACAAAGCCACATGCAGACCATTATGAATAGCAAGCATATCATAACACAATTACTCAAGAGAAACACGTGTAGACATTATAAGAAATAGTGACCAGAGATCATGAATCGGCTCTATGAATGAAGAATGAGTCAAAATGATGATTGAAATTGAGTGAAATCAAGTTCGATGAAGTTTGTATAACAATAATTTCAAGCCTAAGTTTGACCCTGATGAAGATAGAATTGGAAGAATTCAATTTATATAGGAAGAAGTTGTAGATCATTGAATCCTCTTTCTAATAGCGCTTGAATCACCCCAATTGGACTATTGGATCAAAAGATATATCCATTTTACTAAAGTGCTACTAGATTGAACCAGGCGCGGTTCGAGCTACGGTCGTTGGACTACAAGCTGCAGAGTTTCACATTATTCTGCGGTCATTGCAGCGGTTGATGCCACCGACTGTGCAATAACAGTTGCAGGTTCTAGGGTTTTTCAATGCAATTTTTGATGGTAATTTATTTGGAAAGTGGTTTCTTTCAATCCTAAATATGGTACAACTCCTTGAAACGCCTAGATTAAAGTGGGATTTAATCTAAAGACTACAATTAAAGATGAAGGATGTGAAGATCCATAATCTATATAAAAACTCCACAACTTCAGCGTTGGAAAGGGCTCTAATTTATTTGAGAAAATTCTGAAGACGGTTCCTGAATATAATCATGGGATGGGAGCAGTTTTCTTTTTGCCCTGTGGACATTAATCTTCTTACACTCCTTTTGCACAGATTGACACAAACACTAGAAGATTGTGAGCAAACTCGTATTGTTATTGTTGCTAAATTAAAATTTCTTGATCATTAGCCTTGAGCAAACTCGCTTTGTTCCTTCTATCTTTCTTGTTACAATATTATTGATGGTTGGTTATGGTATGGCCTGCAGATTGGCGGTATCTTTATGGTAAAGAACCTTTTATATTTTAAATACAATTTTTCTTGGAATTGAATTCTATTTAGAGAGGAAGGGAAATAAAGTCTCCCCATCTCTGAGGCAGTGACTATGGTCTTCTGTTATTCTGGAAGTTGTGAAATTTTCCCACGAGCTACTTTTTGGTTTGTGGTCAAAATGACTTAACTAAGAGGTTATTGCAACTCCAATCCTTTTGAGCAAGCTAATGGGACCATGTTCTTTTCTCTTACTCCTTTACAACCATCACCACTGTCATCGCCACCACCTTCTCCTCTGATCATCCTACTCTCTAGGTAAATAGTTTCGCTAAGACGTAAGATTTTAGCTGAAGTTTCAAACCTACTCCTGGTTATATCACTTCAGAATGTCTCTATGCTTGTAACAATGAGTTTTTTTTGGCACAAGGATTATTAGTTAGTGCCAAAAAGATACCTTGATGTTTACATGGTAGGGGCTGGATGATATAGGTGATAAACAAATAACGTATAATTATCGGAAGTTTAAGCTAGTTGGATACATTCTTTAGCTAATATTAGGGCATTTTAATATGGGGGTTATCAAGAGCATGAGTTTGTTGAGTTTGTGTCTCACATCTATTGAGTATTCAGATGTGATCAAGTATCACAGGGAATTCCAGTTGGATTTGGGTTAGAAAACCACTTCAGATTTGATGTCAGCGCTGGCTAAATTTTATGAGAAACCGTCTGCTTCAAATAGACTGATTCTAATGAAAAAATTGTTTAACTTGAGGATGTCTTCTGATAGTTCAATTGTTAATCATTTGAACAAATTTAATACATTATGGGCACAACTTGAATCCTTAGAATTTGTCTTTACTGATGAATTAAAGCCTTGATGTTTATGTGTTCGTTACTGGATAGTTGGAGTAATGTTGTTATGGTCATTAGTAATACTTCCAACACTCTCTTAAATTTGATGATGTTGTGAGTACAATCATGAATGATGAATTGATGAAAAAGAGTATGAGTGAGAGTACAGTTGTTAATCATTTGAACAAATTTAACATATTATGGGCACAACTTGAATCCTTAGAATTTGTCTTTACTGATGAATTAAAGTCTTGATGTTTATGTGTTCGTTACTAGATAGTTGGAGTAATGTTGTTATGACCATTAGTAATACTTCCAACACTGCTCTTAAATTTGATGATGTTGTGAGTACAATCATGAATGATGAATTGATGAAAAAGAGTATGGGTGAGAGTATAGTTTCTACAAGTACTATTCTGTCTGTTGATAATGACAGAAGGAAGGAAAGGGGTAGAAGTTTATGCAGAAAGTCAAAGTAAAGATCGAGATCAAAATCTAAAGGAAAATTCAAAAAAAAATGTGTTAGAAATGTAAGACAGAGAGTTATATGAAGAGGGATTGTCAAAACAAATATAAGGAGGGAGCGAATGTAGTGAATCCAAGTAAGGAGTATGATGACTTGTGTTTGTCTTCTCACACAGAATCAATGTCAGATTTGTGGTTTGTAGATTTAGGGGCTTCGTTCCATTGCACTGCTCGCAGAGAATGATTTGATAATTATGTCTAAGGTGAATTTGGACATGTGACTGTTGGTAATGGGTAGGAATGCAAGATTGTCGATAAGCAGACAATTCAGTTAAAATTGCACAATGGTAGAAAGCTGCTTTTACAAGAGGTCAGGTACATACCAGATTTGAAGAAGAATTTGATATCTGTTAGCAAACTGGATGGTGAGGATTTTCAAATCTCATTTGAGAGGAAACAGTGGAAGATTAGCAAAAGAGCAATGGTAGTGGTTAAGAGTGAGAGAGTGGAAACACTATATCTACTCTTAAGCTCGGTGGATCACATTGTTTCTTTGGCTATTGTGAAGAATAAGAAGGCTATCTTATGATATCAGAGGCTCGGTCATTTGAGTGAGAGCGGCATGAAGGCGTTGCAATTCAGAGGTATGTTGACAGATATGAAAAATACTAACTCTGATTTTCATGAGAACTGCGTGTTTGGAAAGTAAAAGAAGAGTTAGTTTTATGAAGGTTGGTAAGGAGAAGAAAACCGAGAGATTGGAGTTGGTGAATACATATTGGGGCCTTCTTCGGTGATATTTTTTGGAGGTAATTCTATTTTTGTTAGTTTCATAAATGATGCAAGCAGGAAAATATGGGCGTTTACACTTAAGCAGAAATCCGATGTTTTCAAGATTTTCAAGTTATGGAAAGCTCTTGTTGAGAATGAAATAGGTTTGAAGGTGAAATGTCTATTGTCAGACAATTGTGAAAATTTTTGCAATAAGGAGTTCGATGACTATTGCTCTATCCACGTGATCAGGAGAGTGAAAACTGTACCGAGAACACCGCAACAGAATGGCGTGACTGAGATATATGATTCTATTATTATGAGAGATGAGAGAGATAGACAGATACTTGGTTCTCTTCTTGTAACCTATTTTTCTCATAATAGATTTCTCTCGTTGTTCCCGTAGACGTAGGTCAAAATTGGTCGGCCGAATCACGTTATTTCTTGTGTTCTTCTTGTATTGTATTATATTGTTTTTTTCGTCTCTACGATCACGATGAGGGATTCGATCCCCAACAAATGGTATCAGAACCGAAATTATGGATTCGGAATTGAGATTGCGAGATGGCGAATTTCGATGTCAAGTCGGCAAGCACGATTGGCGGAGGCATTAAGATTAACAATAAAAGAAACAAAAAAAGAAAAAAAAAAGGAAGGCAACCCCAACAATGAGGACCGGCAAGAGCCGGCCGGCAGGCTCCCGACCGGCAGGCGGTCGGCTGGCGGTGGCCAGTAGGTGGTCGCGCCCGGCTAGCAGTGCGAGGCACTGCGGTAGGAGCGAACAAGGTCGGCGGGCAGTCGACCAGAGGGCAACTGGACGGAGGGTGCCCGGTCGGAGCATGCCAGCAGCAGCTAAGCAGACGCACAGTGCGCCTGACCCGTGCACGGACGATGTGCGCAAGCAGCGCGCGGGCGGTGCATCTAGGCAGAGTCCCTAGGGGGAGCACGCGGTCATCCGCTACTGGCCGGTAGCGGCGCGACGAGCAGTGGGAGGCACGACAAACAACGGCGGCGGCCATGGTGGCTTCAGCTAGTGGTTGGATATGTGTTTGGATCAGATTTGAAAGAGGAATCTCTTTAGATCTAGGATTTGGTGTTGACATTTACACCAAACACCATTTCTGCTTTTATGATGTGTCATGTGATTTACTGTTGGTTCTAGAATAGCAAACACCAAAAGGAGTAGCTAAGAGCTGAAATGGATTCTGAGGTACAGATCGACGATTATGGTTGATCGGAGCGTGGATCGAAAAATCGGTGTCCGATTAAGGTGATCCAGGAGTCGAATCCTATGTTTTTTAATATTCCATACGCAGTGGTGGATGCAGATTGGGTAAAATCTACTGTTTGGAGCAGATTTTGTGCAGATCAGTGATCGACGATGATCGAGGGGTCGATATTGACCGAAATGATCGATGTCGATTGTTGGTTGATCGCACGATGATGAGGTACGGCGTGATACTTCATATTGATGGATACGGTTATTTTGTAACATGATAAAGCACATAGTAAAATATAATAATCTGTCTCTAAGGTTGGTTATAGTTTTTGGATCAAAGTGGAGTACGGTGTATCGATTACTTTTCTGTGATGCACAACATGATAAGTGAATGTGAGTACTCAGATGGTCCAGGTGTTTTGACCGAGGTGGTGCACGGTGTAGCAATTATGAGTGCTTGGTGAGAGCTTGGTGTCGTAATCATGAGTGTTCAAGGGAGTACGGTTTAGTGATCATGAGTGCTCGGAAGAGAGTATGGTTTAGTGATCATAAGTGCTCAAGTATAGAGACGGTAATGATTATATAAGTTGTTCCCGGTCGGTGGAGTATGGTGATCGTACAGTGAATGTCTACGAAGTGGATGGCGAGAACAACGGAGTTTCTTCAATATGCATGGCTCATCGGATACGAGCCAAGGTGGAGATTGTTGGATTTGTATCTCACATCTGTTGAGTATCCAGATGTGATAAAGAATCACAAGAAGTCCCAGTTAAACTTGCGTTAGAAGACCAGAGTTCTAATTAGATTGGAACACCAATTAGATAGTGATAGTGCTATTCTAATAGGATTATGATAGAAACACTATATATATCTCTTGTATATGATACGAGAGAAGTGTGCAATTGGCTGAGAGATATGATTCTATTATTATGAGAGATGAGAGAGGTAGAGAGATACTTTGATCTCTTCTTGTAACTTATTTTTCTCATAATAGATTTCTGTCATTGTTCTCATGGACGTAGGTCAAATTTGGTCTGCCGAACCGCGTTAATTCTTCTGCTCTTGTTGTGTTGTATTGTTTTCTTCGTCTCTACGATCACGATTTTGGGGGGGGGGGGGGTTTCGATCCCCAACAGAGTTTTTGTATTGTTCTACTGGTATGGTAGATACAGGCTTTAGGGTGAGCATGGATTGCCCTATAGGTGGGAGAGGACTAAAATTTAGTAAAGGTGGAAAATATTTTTTATGGTTTTCTGTATGATAAACTCGTGATGGAGATATAATAAATCTGTTACTTCTCACATGAAATGTTTTACGTTATATTCTTGCTCATGTGGCCATCATGCAACGTTCATGTGCTATTTAGTGTGATTCTCTTAATTTTTGTTCTTCACTGTATCAAACTTATTGGTTTATACATTATATATTGTTGCAGCCATGTTCCAGGCTAATATTGGGTCATAAATCTGATGCTGCCAGAGGTAAATTGAAGCTCACTGCCAATGAGAAGAACAAAATTGTTCCCAGGTGCAAGTTCTGACATTTAAGTTTCATCTGATACTTCTATTTTATTCTTTCATTTTCATAGTCAGATCAGAATAGCTTGAAGTTCACTGCTAATGAGAAGGACAATGTTATTACCGGTGCAACTTCCAAATTCCATCAATTAGATTATTCATCTGATAGAATTTTGCCTCATAGTAACTCCCGAAGAATCTAATATTGGAAGGACTCAAAAGCAAAAATGAAATTAGAGTCTAAGAAAGAAGTGCACCAGAAGTTGGATTTGTAAGATGATTTTGCCTCGTAGTAACTCTACATTGCACAATCATTTTCATGTGTCCAATTTTATGTGAAGTTGGATTTTGTTTTCTTTACTATCTGTAATTCATTAATTATTGCAGACAAATGCGGACAATGTTGGACATGGATTTGCCAGCTGAATTGAGGTGCTCACTGTGTACAGAAATCTTTAAAGATGCTGTTATGGTCCGATGCTGCCAGCATAGTTTTTGTGAAACATGTAAGCTACTTTCTGTTGTTCTATTACATCTGGGAAATATGGATATCTTATTACATGGTTTACTGCTTCGGATATTGTAATTTTTAACATCAACCAGGACTTTGATGTCTTATCAGTAGAATGGTGATGGGAAATTGTGTGTGAACTTGTGATAATTTGCAAAACTTACAAACCTCTAATCTTGTTCCCACATCTGATATATCCTCACCATTTAGGATGTTAAAACTCTAATACACTGGGCTTATTTGGCTCTGTTGAATTTTTTTCTGCCATATACTAAGTAAAGTTTTTGAAAGTTGGGTGCTTTTTGCTTGCTATTTGGACTATACCTAGTGGACTGTTAGTGGGCTCAAGAAAGATACGTTGCTGATCACTGTAGATAGAGTAGATATATTATAATCTTGAGTCTGCTTATAGTACAAAAAAAAAACTTTATTTAGCAATTTCATCATTTTATTAAGGGGGAAAGTTGGGTAGCGAAATATATGATCTTATGAGAGAACGATACAATATCATGAGCCACATCATCAGTTATGGTTCATGACTAAGTTGTAAAATGGTTGTCTTCCCATTTAAGTAACTGGTATAAATGCTTCTGTTCCTGTTAATAGTTAGGATTTGGCCCAAATATAAATTTAGAAGCCGTTTAATATGCAATGTATGGTAGGATTCTGGTAAATTGTCATATTTTGTTATTGATGGCAATAACGACTTATGAGAATTGCTATAGTGTTTTACTTGGAAAGGGTAGGGACATGTCGTAAACCTTGACTTGGAAACTCATTTATTAGTCCATGGTTCTACCACTAAAATATTTTAAAGGTCTTAGTTATAATTAAGAAAATTGTCATTTATCAATTGTCCCTTTTAACATATATAGCGAACAATTAAATTAATCAAGAACCCTCTTTGCCAACCGACCATGGCTCAAGCGGACTTCATTCTTGGTACGTCGTGGCTTTGGAACTCCCTTCGGCCACGTGCGCGGACATTTTTCAAATTAAATTGCAGAGACACATCAAAAGGTCATGTTGCAAACACTTATATGAAGGCTATTAAACTTGACTAGAGGTCATGAGATTGGCCAACAAAGTACAAGATAGAGAACACGCAATTACATGGAGTTTGAAAATATAGTTGTCTAATTCAGCACATAAGGAGTTTCCTTCTCCCGCTCTAGGAGTTTTTTTCACCAATAGGGTGAGATTCCTTTGCCACATTAGAGTGGTAATCATGTATCCTCATGTTTATAGTGCCTCTTCGACGCTCTTTTATGGGGGATTATACAAAAAATAAGTCTCTCAAATAGGCTTTTTTAGACTAGATCTTTAATAAGTAAACTTGAAAATGTACAAAAGCTCTCATAATGCTCGCATAGGCTATGGCTCTGAGCTCATCTGGATCTTTAATAAGTAAACTTGAAAATGTACCTCATCCATTCCAATCATTTTTCCATGTCTAGAAATGGCAACAAAGGAAGACAAAAGCTACCAGCGGACGAAGGTGAAGCGGCTTATCTCCCTTTCATTCCAACATGGTCTGTGACTTCATTTGAATCAGAATCTCTCTCTGGATCTTCCACAGCAGTTGGGGCCAGCCACTCATCTGGAGTATATCACCTGGTTTGATCTGGCCAAGCCACTGAAAGATCTCGTTTCTATGACTATCTTTCATCAAGCCAAAAGAGGAGCTTAAAAAATGCAACGATAAAAACTCGTCTTTGTTTGCTCTCTGCATTGTCATAGCCGACGTCCCGCAAGCCAAAAGAGGAGCTTAGAAATGCAGTGATTGAAGACTCATCTTTGTTTGGTCTCTGCATCGTTAGCGTGCCCCGCTCTGCCCTAGGATGTTGGCTACTGTGTACGAAGATTGTTAAAGGCTCGCACATGTTCTATCCAGCGGAGCCCAAAGCCTATTCTTCTTCAATATTTAAACTGGTCCCACGGATGGGTATTTGACCATTTGATCGAAAGACTAAAAAAAACCAATGATTATTGGAAAAGGTCGATTGATGAGTTCTTTCTTCTCCCGTAGTCTCCTTCATCAAAACGATTCTTTCTCGTTAAAGAATCATTGTTTTAGTGATTGAATGACGAAACAGTTACGGACAATTCTCAAAGATACAAAAGCATGAAGCCTCTTTACAAACCAAGTTTTGATATGTAGGTTTCAACTTCAGTATCAAACCCTCATTGTATAAAAGGTTTTGAAAAGTTCCGCTAGGTTCTGCAATTTTGTTTCTAGTTTTAGTTAAATATAAAAGCTGAATATCCATAATCACTAACTATTTTGCCACTTTTGGTGTTTTACATGTATAGTAATAAATGAACATGTAATATAAAAAATAAGAAATATAATTTTTGGATACTCAACTTTTGCTCGAAATTTATTCAAAATAAATATGAATATCATTAAATTTAATGTTAAACTATATTTTACTTAAAAAATAAATTAAGTTGTATCAAATTATGTTAGAGTAGAATTTACAGGTTTGGGATCATTGTAGAAATTGAAGGGGGATGTTAGAAACTAGAAATGTTAACCCCTCTTTCCGCTAATATTTTGAATTTTTTAACAAGTTTTCAAGCATTTTAGTAAGTTTCATTCAAAACAATAAAACATTCTGAAACTAGTCCACCGGAAGAAATCGGAATTTAGTTAAACATTTTTATCTAGTTTCAGACTGGTACCCACTAAATTTGAGATGAAGCCGATGAACCATGAACCTTGGAACAAAGAAATAATAAACCATGACAACTTTTAACAATACTTATAAAGAGAGTCGGCAACCGGGTAAATATGTTATCTCCATGGCGAGACACACAATTTTTGATCTATATATATATGGAGGGATCAAAAGTGAATTGGGTAACAGAAGTTTTAAAGTTTTCCCAACTACAACAACAACAACTATTAAGTCTTTTGTCCCAAGTATGTGGGGGTAGGCTACATGAACGAAAAGAGAATCACACCGAATCGATCACATATATGATCCTTCTCAATTCGTTGTTTTGAACACATAATGATGATGATGTTGATGATGATGATGATAATAATGCAAAATATAAAAATTAATAAAGTACACCTATCCTTTATTTCAAACTTTTTATATTTTTGAGATCAAAATTAAGTGCACTAACTAGTTTTATATTGGTAAAGTTTTCCCATACCAATATAAAACTAATGGTGAAGTATACTTAAATTTGATCTAAAAAAATATAAAAAGTTTGAAACAATTTTATATATTATTATTTTTAGTAGTAGCAGCAGTAGTAGTAGTTTGGCTAGGCTATCTCAATACTATAGAGGTGTGGATACTATTACCTTAAAATTAATAATAGTCAATCACGCATGAAAATCTACAGCAGTAGCTATGCTACGGGGAGCATGATAGGCCTAAACACAAAACTGAGAATCAGTCTGACAAAAAAGCTTAAGTCATTAGATTAAGGTCCTAACTTTGTATTTAAACCCATAGACTTTCTTTGTCCTATCCGATGTGGGACTATACTCACATATGAACTAACTTAACAGTCTCCCCCTTCATTATGAGTATACCAATTTAAATTTGACAACTATCCACGTGGAGGCAGACACGTGAGAAACCAAACCCAAATTTAATCCGACCAATTTAATTTTGACAACCATCCATGTGGAGAGTCGATACGTGGGAAATCAAACCCAAAATTAACTCGACCAAATTGGGTTTCAAACATCAGTTTTACTCCCCTTAGGCCATAATCTGGGTCAATAGAACCGGTCTGTCCTAAAATCTTAAGCCATTAGGTCAAAATCCTAACTTTGTATTTAAATCCATAGACTTTTTTTGTCCTATCCGATGTGAGACTATACTCACATATGAACTAACTTAACACTACCATTCATAAACTATCTTTGTGACTTGCCCATGGATCAATTGCACACAAAATGAATGCTTTATTAACTTATAGAAAATTGGCTAATTTATGGGTGCTTGATCAATGGGTAAATCATGATCTTATGATTTTTTTTTAAGTTTCTAGGTATCTTATAAATGGTAGATTATATGTACCTGTGTGGATTTTTATATTCAGATGTCTATTCTTAAGTTTAGGGTGATAGTATTTGCATCTCGAATACTATCAGTAGTAGCCTAGTTCTATATTATTGTTGTTGTTGTTGGTATTATCTGGAGTGAGGTGGAAGGAGTAGTTTATGATATAGAAAGAATGAAAGTAAGGGTTGGAATAAACGATCTCATATCCCTCAGTTACATGGACAAGGATCAGTGTAGTTTATGATATAGAAAGAATGAAAGTTCAATTAGGTGTTCTCAATGCATGTCTGTATGTCAGGTTCTTAGTGGATCACGCATTTAATATAATTGATTGATAGATGCATCATGCTAGTGTGACAAATTATATATTTACATAAAAGCACTCGATCATGTTGGAGCATATTTGTGAGTGTTTCCCTTAATTAGGGAAGAAATTAAGTTATCGAAATCTGCTTTAATTGACAAGAAGTAAATATATGCCATGATTCTAGTGAATAACAAATACGTTCCTGTTAAAATAAAAAATAACTTTCCTTAATTCTCACCATAATTTCTGAGTTTTGGTGTAATGGAAGGGACTTCAACTAGTATCAAAGTGCAGATTGTGGCTCAAGAGAGAGTAAGCCGGTGTGAAGGCCGAAGTGGTTGGATAGCGCAAGTGACTTTGGGTTTGCTTTCCCACGGTCCTCCACGTGGATGGATTTAGACCAAAGTTACGAGATTCTATGGAAGATGGTCCTTGTAGATGATTGTATCCTACGGATGGTAGTTCCCGTGAATAATTGCGGTATACTCACAATAAAAGGGGGAGATTGTTAAGAGTTTACATATTAGTATAGTCCCATATCGGATATGACAAGAAATATTTATGAGTTTAAATACAAAGTTGGGGTCTTTACGTATCAGCTTAAATTTTTAGGTCAAATTGGTTCTCGGCTTTGTATTTAGGTTCATCATACTTCCGGGTGGGCCCAATATTTTCTGTGTTTAGGCTCATCATGCTCCCGAGTAGACCTAACATTTCTCCCCAACAGCAAAGGAGTGAAGCTAGTGGGAAGCCCGAAGTGGATCGGTGGCGCAAGTGACTTTGGATCTAGTTCTCCAAGGTCCTCCACGTGGATGGATTTAGACCAAAGTTATGAGATTTTACAGATAGTAGTTCCTGTAAATGATTGTGGTATACTCATAATGAAGGACAAGAAAGCTTTATGAGTTTAAATACAAAGTCGGGTCCTCTACTTATCAGCTTAAAACTTTGGGTCAAATTGGTTCTCAATTTTGTGTTTAGACTCATCGTGCTCCTGGACAGGTCCGACGTTCCTCCCAGCAACCGATATCAGAGCAATTCATGTTCAATTCTTACTGGGCATGCATTTAATTGCAGATTAAAAAAATACCGCTGCGTAAAACCCATGTTTCTACCAAAAATGGGCCTTCAACCTGCGGAAGTGTGTTAAAATACAAAATAACTTCCCTTAACCCTTGCCACAATTTCGGAGTTTGGTGCAGTGGAAGAGACTTCAATAGTTCTACAAACACACAAGAGGCATCTAAAAGTCTATCGGTCTTCAATTTTCTATATGTTCGTATAGTGAAAAACCAGTTGCTCGTCTTTTACTCAATGCACTTCTTTGAAGTGTATTATTTTTCCATAGTATCATATGAGTTTGTCGCACCACTAGACTTACAACCAAGATTTAAAATATCAGAATTAGTATCAATGTTAGCCAATCATTTATGGTGTCAAAATTAGCAATATTAGCCATATAGTGTAGGCTATATTGGAATATCGGCAATATTAGACTGATGGTATATCGTGTATCAAGTTCCTCAATATCCGATAGTACGTATGCTATATATTAGTTTCTGCCAATATTAAAACCTTTCTGACAACTATTTAACACATAACGTGAATACTTCTATCGTGAAAACGTATCTTCCATGGCTAGTGTTGGACATGTACATCCTATGTCTTTTTTTTTTTAACGTGAATCCCGTTGGCGTGTTGTGTACGTGTCGACATTACTGTTATCGTGCAATATAGCTTACAAGCATGGCTAACTCCGGTTTCTGCACTTTTAAAGATACAACATGGAGAAATGATGGCCCTAGTATAGCTGCATTTGCATGAATCTCATCATACCTTTTCATTGCAATTGGAGCAAAGCATGTACAGATACCTGGAAACTTGGACTAAAGTTAGGTAGAGGCCTAAGGTTAGCTTCTTCATGGTGAATCTCCAATGTGTCTGCATTGGTAGGGTTTGGGTATGTAATTAGCTCTTTAACACAAAGCACAAGACACAGGTATATGCTTTGGCAACCAGTGAGGCCTATGTTTGGATGTGGTTGAGAAAATTTGGTGAGATCCAACTTAACCTAGTATCACCAGCGTACATTAACATTCGCTCTACCCTGCACATTCTTATGCATGTCTTGAATATGTCCTGGCCTTGGTACATAAGATAAATGACTAATATTTTGGAGAGACACAGAATGCAATTTTAGTAATAGTTACTGTATTTATGATACAGTCTTTGCGATATACTTGATATAGACTCTGAGGTTTCCTTTAGCTGGAGGGGAATAAAGGGTGTGAATCAATGAATAGCATGTTTGTGAATCCTTTATGATAGATTTACAGTAGTGTTTGTCTTGGTTCTAAATGGTGGTTGTTAGGTGCATGGTGGCCGGGATCACACTGGGGAATCACATGTTGGATAACATGTCAGACGACATCTCGGGAAATTATATAGGACACCATATTAATTGAAAGATGTACATTTCTCATATATATAAACAATGCAAGGATTATTATAATGTGTTCTATTTTCCGTTCATCTATTAAATAGTGGAACCTCAATATAAGCATGGATATCAACTTTCATGTCATGACAATGACTGCTCAAAATCGACACGAGGGTAATAACTCCTACAACCATTTATAGCTATTGTACTTGCCAATACATGTTGATCCACATACCCAAAAGCATGTATTATGGAAAATCATGAAACTTCTGTAGTTTCTATTTTCTAAGTTCTAACCTATGCATCGAGGAGTTACACAACATAATTTGTAGGTATAGAAAATTGTAAAAGAAGTCTTTCATGGCATAGCATGCCCTTGCTCATGGACATTTTTTTTCTGAAGAATTTCCTTACTAATTTACAAGGGTTGATGCGGGTGGTCAAGTCATTATGAAGCTTTCTTGAACTTGAAGTGAGCTCCTAAACCATGCCTACTTTGATGGATAAAGCTTAATGGATCATGATGACATGTCTCTCTCTGAGGAAACTAAGTGATGATTGTGCTATGAGACAATGGAGTTTAACCTCAAAGACTGCACATCTCATGTTTGTATCCTGAATCACTAAATATTTTCCTATTGCTCTCATGTAGTCATCTCTGACATGATAACGAGCATATCGGATTCAATTCGAAATTTGGTGTGTATGAACCTCATACTTCTTCACAAAATTGAAGTTATCAGCACATTAATTACGTTGATATATTTACATGATTGATTCATTTAGTGTTACAAGTATATGGAAAACATTATATAAGTCGTTTTGTTCTTCTTCTTTTTTAATATAATTTGGTTGAGTGAGGATGCCAAATGAGAGATCACATGGGTTTAGAAGCTAACAATGGACATTTTACTTATGATCGTAGTGTTCAGTTTTTTTTTTCCTTTTTAATTAACGAGAAGGCCTTTTCATCAAAATAAACATAAACAGGGTGATCTTTAGAAGATATGAATATTCTATTATCATGATATGGCTTGTTCTTTTAGGATTAAGACTTTTTTCCTTAAACATAAAGTTCAGCTTCTTGTGATTTCTACTTGAAATCATTTTACACGAGGTTTATGAATGGTATTTAATATCTAACATATGTTGTTGCAGGTATCCGTTCAGTATTACTCGAGAGGGGAAGGTGCCCCAAGTGTTCTTCCATGAAATATACTGCTGAGACTTTGCTGCCAAACTTATCCCTTAGGCAGGCGATAGATCATTTCCTTGAAGCACAAGCAGTCTACGATGCTTTACAGAACAAAAATCCTCAAGATGTTCCAGGTAAGTCAAATGTATATGTACATATATTTAGATATTGTGTGCAATGTTAACTGAGTTCTAGCAATGCAGCAGTTGTGGTGAGCCGTCTAAAAGCAGAAGCAATATCATTGATCGGGAAGCTGAACTGTCCATATCAAAATAAGTCCATTGCTATTTTTTCTTACCGGTATTAGCAAATAATTATTTTTAATAAGTATATGATTCACATTTGTTGGTTGGGATTTCATAGCCTTTTCGAGCCCCAAACTTTATGCTTCCAACCAACCACCCACCCTTAAATAAAAGAAAAAAAGAAAAAAAATATGACAAAGAAGGGAGAAAAAAAACCTGCCCTGCACATTCCCGTGTCAGTAATTGTGCATGTGTGTGTTTAGAATCAATCAATAAATAAATAATACGAGATTCTTATCATTAATATGTCTCGAAATCACATAAAATGCAGATGTGGAATCAGGTGTTCAAGAGGAGACTGGTGCTATATCTATACGGAACAATGAACCACCGCGCCCACCTTCTTTGTTGGCAACAAGGAGACTCCCCAATCAGGTTACTGGTGGCACGTCGGCCCCTTCACCTCTTATGATTAAACAGATGGAGGATGAAGGGACCTCATCAGCAGCACGGAATTGTGTGGCTGGTTTTCAGGGAGTTCCGAGTTCCTCAAGGCTACCTCAAAATTTTCTGCCAGAAGAAGGTATTATCAGCTTGGCATTGTTATTGTTTTTGAAGGAATTGTGCATCATTGAGATTCCTTTTTAATTACACATATTTGGTTATGTCCGGGGTCATTGCTATGCTGTTTTTTTCCTTAAAAGATCTTGTACAATACTAGAACTTAGAAGTGTTAGAACTTGAAAGTAGTTTGCCACAGTTCTTGACTACATGAACATGCAGATTAGAATAATATTATTTCAGATACAGCGTAATAGCATTATTGGTAAGTAGTAAAGAAAATTACTTCACATATTCGCACCCTTTCTCTCTTTGGAATGGTACATTAATGTGGTAGAAAATAATGATTGCATGGATTGGTTCTGGCAGCATCTCATGTTGGTTTCAGGCTTCAACATTGTATCAAATGTTTGCACATGGTTAATAATTTTACACTAATTTTCTTTTTTACTTGAATTCTGCCAATTTCTCTCGTAAAAGTTTTTATTGTAAGTACATTTGGCTTACTCTATCCTGTTTAAACTATTATGATGTTCCAGTATACATGGCTGCACCAGAAAATACGGGGATTGGTGTCACTGCTCTAGGTAAGTAATAGAGATTTGATTATGATTTGATTAGAATTTAGTTAGATTTGGTATTATCTTGTTGCATTAGGATTTGATTAGAGATTTGGATAGATTTGGTATTTTGTTACTTTAGAATTCTCTATATATATGGCTTGTAAAACCCTAATTTGAATATAGAGTGAAATATGATTTCTTTTGAGAGTATATGATTTGCTTTATCAAATCTTTCATCAAGTGATTCGTAAGAGAGTGGGCGTGTGATTCGCCTGGACGTAAGATCCAAATCCTAATTTATGCTCCAAAACCCTAAGTTCTTTCCCAATTCATCCATTACAAATCCTAAATCGCTTCCGTCCGCCGCCAGTAAGTTATGATTGCTAGAATCCCCATCTCTTTCTTCTTCGTTCTCTTGCCTTTCCTATTATATTTTCTTCTTTTCTGGCTGTTGTGTTTATTCCAAATTATGAATTTTTGCAGATGGAAGCAGAACTTTAATGCCATCAAGTGGACATCGAAAGGTAGTTGCATCATCATTTTATTGCCTTTCGTGTTCGATGAATACTGTTTTTATTAAACTGTCGCCACTTGTCCGAACTTGTATTTCCTCACATTTGAATACAGCTCTTACTATATTTGTGAGGAATATCGTACTATCACCTTCTATAATTATGCTTTATTATTTGGTTCCCTCTTCAGCTTGAGAGGGAGGAAAATTACCAATTCTAGATCTTTTACCAGTATGTATGCCCGGAAAAGAAATTTCTGCGTAATAAGTCCCCGTGACTGTATGTGCATCTCTGAGGGAGGGGGGGAGGCGGTCTCGAATGCACCAAGTTTCGATCCTTTTATTAGAATGTCTGTGCACTAAAAATCTGGTTCACTGACATTATTATTTATATGCAGTATATATGGAATCAGGGTGATCGAAATTGTTACATGTGTGGTTCCCCTGACCATTTGATTAGAGATTGTCCTGCAGCCTCTAGCTCACATCCACACAACCATACAGGTAGAAATTGGTAATGATTTCTCGTTTCTCAGACTTAGATAGGTGATACGTGCTTAAAAATCTTTGGTATCTTCTCTCTGCTTTCAGGAGATGCTGAAGTTGCTGTAGGCATGCCTGTGTATGGACCGACTTATTGGCATGGGAATGCATTCCCCCTCGCTAGTCCTCATGCAAACATTTATGGTAATCCGGGCCGGATGATGCCCCTTGATCCAGCAATGGCCCCTATCTCACCTTTCGGAGTTCCTTCCCACATGTCATGCTTGTACAATGGAATGTCAGGAACATAGTAAGCTATTTTTCTTTACATGTCCTCGTCTTCCTTTTGTTTGTTCCTGCACTTCAATGGTTAAAGATTAACAACTAATGTTTAAAAACTGTTATGTAGTTCAATTTCTTGCGTTGTTTAAGTTGTTTTAATATTAAAATGCAGTGGATACACAAGGATGGGAGGTGGGTGCCCCCCCATGGCACCTGCAGTAGTGGAAGGACCTCTTCCGCATCAAGCATTTGTAGTGCCTCAGGATGGTGCACTGATGCGCAAGACTCTGAATGAAGAGCAAGACTTTGACAACAATAGGCCTGAAGACTATGATCACGAGGGGTCTAGAGCAACACCACGTGAGAGGAGATCTCAACTCGATAAGGTGACTGCTGGGGCCTTATCAGACTGTGATGGTGCAAGGATTCACAAGGAGCAGCCAGACCAAAAAAATTATAGCTCTTGCCCTCGGGAACCAGCTATTCAATTGGATGAAGAGCTCCCCTCTACTGAACGGAAGCATAATAGGTTTCCTCACCAATCAGTTTCTCATCAGCTCGATAAGGGGATTACAGAGAGCTTCTCAGACTATGACAGCCCAAGGATTCTCAAGAAGCACCCAGACGACAAATCTTACCCTCGGAAACCAGCAACTCAATCAGATGAAGAGACCCCCTCTGCTGAATGGGGAGATAACAGGGTTGTTTCTCATCAATCAGTTTCTCAAAGAGATCAACATGATCGTGATCCCAAGAAATCATATTTTGAAGCACAAGAGTTGTCTGATAGCTCCAATCGGCACGGTGAGGACCAAAAGAGACATCACGATGGAATCTGTCTTGAGAAGCAAAACAAAAGAAAAGGGAGCCATGCAAGTGAATTTAGGCTGAAGAGCATAATCCGGGTCCCAAAGGAAGTATCTGACACTGAAAAGGTTGCGTCAGATAATAAAAAGCAGAGTCACAGGCACCATGATCACCCTGACTCTAGTTCTGGACGTAATTTTGTTACTGATCTGAGACAGTTCCTTAAAGACAAGGAGGCCAGTCGCCGCTCCAGGTCCTCAAGGAAAACCCCCAAGTCGAAAGATAACCAATCAGAATATGATAGGTGGGACGGATCGCGTGAGGAGTATGGAGGGGAAAAGCGCCACAAACGCCGGAGAACCCAGTAAAAGAGATATGTGTTGGAGGTAAATTTAAAAGTTAAGCATTCTGGATATATATGGGAGAAGCTGGACCTAATGTGCATTTTGATGTTGGTTTATTGATACAGATGTGTTAAAGACCGGTGGGTGGAAACTTGGACCTGTCTGAACTGACTTCTCTCGTTGAGGCAAGGGAGGAATGATAAGCAATGCTTTGCTGCTGTAAAGAGTTGTTGTTTGTAGGGAATGTCCCAGCATCATGGAAGGACCGCTGAAGCTGGCTAAGGTATGCTATCTGTAACTAAGTTTATTAGCGTGGTTCTAATGTTAGATATGTTGTAGAGTATGTAAATTAAGTGTTTAGATGCAAACTTATAAATAATGAGTGAAGTAAGTTATTGGGGGACGAATTATGCATATAGTAAGACTGTTTATAAGGTGCTTCAGTTTCGTCTGTGAAGATGAGAGCTGGCACCTCTAAAACTTATTATTATAGAGCTCGTAGCTAATATTTCAAATAACTGCTTGACGTTCTGTTGCTTTTTTTTCATGCTGCGCATAATTTTCTCTCACTAGTTTTTCAAATAATCTTGTTACAGTGTCATGCCATCGTTTCTCTGTTCAATGACAGGGTTTTCTTTTTTGTTGCTGTATTGGCAAAAATGTCTGGATCGCTATATCATGATGTGAAATTTTTTCTCGCTGTACTTGTTTGCTCTTGTAGCCAGTAAATATGCTTTTATCACTTGGAGGGGAAAAAGGAAGCATGACGGATATGGGCCGTGCATTAAATAGATCCAGAGGCTGAGATTTCATTTCATTTTTACTACACCGCCGGTAAAACTATTATTTTGCTATTTTAATTATATATATTCCTTGTTGTGGACAATATGTAGATCATTACTAAGCTTTATGGGCTTTCTGATAGCCAATACGAATTAGGAAGGAGACAACTGAAAGGGAAATCGCAGTAGTTCGTTTAACTGATGCAGTGGTGAGATTCAAGAGCAGAAGTAGGATTCTGTTGTCTTTATAGTTGCCAATGGATGTGGGCTTGTCGAAATGATAAACAATTACGAGATGGTAGATTTGTACTAAGAGTTTATGGAGTAGTTATTACAAATTCTCGTGGTAGCAACGCGTCCTGGATCAAACTAATTCAAATACT
Source organism: Dracaena cambodiana (assembly GCA_036321105.1). Classification (NCBI taxonomy): domain Eukaryota; kingdom Viridiplantae; phylum Streptophyta; class Magnoliopsida; order Asparagales; family Asparagaceae; genus Dracaena; species Dracaena cambodiana. Next base: position 9,839,182 of record JAYEPQ010000012.1, read on the forward strand.
ATTGGAGTCTATGACCATTGTTTTTCAGTATACTCCTTTTTTTTAAAACAAAATTAAGAAATAAAAAAAAAATCTGAATATCCTATATAGTGGATAGGGTGCAAATAGTTATCGGAGATATCTGATTCACTTTCACATTTGAAGTCAGTTAAGCTGACACAGTACCCCCATATCTGCTCTGTTTAATAAAGTCAGATTATGGTTTGCTGGGAGTTTAAGCTTATAGTCCGATAAGTTTATAAAGATATTCTAATTATTTCCCTTAAAAACATTGTTATGTTTTGTATATTATGGTAGACATGAATATATCCGAATTCGCCTAGTATCCCACAGATACAGGGATGTTGGGGAGAAACACTGGGTCCAACGGGGAGTATGATGTGCCTAAATACAAAACTGAGAATCTGTTTGACCCAAAAGTTTAAGTCATTAGGTCAAAACTCCAACTTTGTATTTAAACTCACAGACTTTTTTTATCCTATCTGATGTGAGACTATACTCACATATGAACTAACTTAATAATCTCCCCCTTCATTATGAGTATACCAACTTAACTTTGGCAACCATCCACGTAGAGTCAGACACGTGGAAAACCAAATCCAAAGTTAATCCGACCAACTTAACTTTGGCAACCATCCACGTGGAGAGTCGATACGTGGGAAATCAAATCTAAATTTAACTCGACCAATTCGGCCTTCAAATATCGGCTTCACTCCTCCTTAAGCCATAACTTGGCCCATTGACCCGATGACAACTTAGTTCGAAGCTGGACTTTGATACCACTTGTTGCAAAAAACAGATATCTTACCCGCAAAAATAGGCATCCAAAATAGTGTCACACAAGAACTAATGCAAAATAAGAGAAGACACAAAATTTAACGAGATTCGGTAAATATTACTTACGTCCTAATGTAAAATAAGAGAAAACACAAAATTTAACGAAATTCGGTAAATATTACCTACGTTCTCGAGCGCCAACGATTTTCAAATTACAAAGATTTCTGACAAATTGGAAAGTTTCCTAAAAATAGGAGAATTTTTCTCAAAATCCAAAATTACAACGATCAATCCACTATCACCAAATTTTCAAATTACAAAGATTTCTGACAAATTGGAAAGTTTCCTAAAAATAGGAGAATTTTTCTCAAATCCAAAATTACAACTTGGAATTTTTCAGATTTGAAAACTTCCCAAAATAAAATATGTTTTCTCAGAACAGTTTTATATAATAACTAATTATTTTTGGGATACTCAAAACAAAGAGACAATGCCCTATTTATAGGACCCATGAGTGGTGTCTCTTTAGCGCCCAGCCGTTGTGGGACTAAAAGAGTCACACCCAAAATTCAACAACCTTATGACAAAAAGCACATTCATTCAATCTTATGACAAACCGTAAATGTTAGTTTGGTATTTAAGTGTGATGATACTCTTGGTCAGTGTGTGGTTGGAAATGTTGATTCTGACTACGCATGTGATTTGGATAAATATCGATCAACTACTGGTTATATATTTACTCTTGCTAAAACACCAGTGAGTTGGAACTCTATTTTGCAGTCCACGGTTGCTCTGTCTACAACAGAAGCAGAATATATGACAGTTACAAAGACTGTAAAGGAGGCAATTTGGCTACAGGGGTTACTTGAAGACTTGGGAATTATTCAGAAACATGTTACTGTATATTGTGACAGTCAGAGTGCAATTCACTTAGCAAAGAACCAAGTCTATCATATATGGACAAAGCATATCGACGTCAGATATCATTTTGTGCGGGAAATTATTGAAGATAAAAAAAATACTACTTCATAAGACTGGAACTGCAGATAATCTCGCTGATATGATGACAAGGTGGTGATTTCGACCAACTTCAAGTATTATTTGAATTTGGTTAATATTTTGGTAGTTTAAAAATCTTAATTTGGAGATGCTGACGATGTGGACTTTATTCGCTAAGGTGGAGATTGTTGAATTTTGGTTGTGGCTCTTTTAATCCCACGTCGGCTGGGCGCTAAAAAGACACCACCCATGGTCCCTATAAATAGGGCCTTGTGTCTTTGTTTTTGAGTATCCCAAAAATAACTAGTTATTATATCAAACTATTCTGAGAAAATAGGTTTTATTTTGGGAAGTTTTCAAATCTGAAAAATTCCAAGTTGTAATTTTGGATTTTGGAAAAAATTCTTCTATTCTTGAGGAATTTTCCAATTTGTTAGAGATCTTTGTAATTTGAAACTTTAGTAATAGTGGATTGATCGTTGGCGCCCGAGGACGTAAATAACAATTACCGAACATCGTTAAATTTTGTTTTTTCTCTTATTTTACATTAGTTCTTGTGTGACACTATTTGGGGTGCATATTTGTGTGGGTAAGATATCTGTTTTTTGCAACAAGGGACACAAATAAATTTGAGGGGCCAAACTTGAAAGATATATAGGATTGAAAGCGGCTGATAGAGAGGGGATTGGGGATGATGGTGTGGTTAGGAAATTTAGAAGGATAAGATTAGAATAATAGTAGAGTAAATTTATTGCTCTGTGGAGGTCTGGACCCGAATTGCTTATGAGCTACAATTTTTTCTCTCTTGGGATGATAGGGAGGGTTGGGTGCTCACTTTCTCATGGACAGACCCTGGTCACTGCTCATGAAGAAGTTCGTCCAAATAGTATTTATGTATACAAGCTGGGCGATCTGGAAAAGCTGAAATACTTTGCTCTTTGAGAATAAGAAGTTTCTGCCTGTTAGGGTTGCAAGGTGTGGTATTATGCAACTTCCCAAGGGTGATCTCCATATTCCACCATCACTTGTTGATCTTTGGAATCATTGGGGTTTACCAGGTCTTGCTCCCTATCTGCAAATCACTAGGTAGGTGTCTAGAGATCTTCTACCCAGAGATTGGTTTAAAATTAATTTTGATGGTTCTGTACAAGTTATGCATGCAGGGGCAGGGTTTGTTGTGTGAAGCAACACATACGCTCTAATTGGGGTGAGTTGTGTTCCTATTGCCTCAAGTCTGTACCAGAAGCAGAATTAGGGGTTTATAAGAAACTGTGGTGTAGGATTTTGAAGCTCTTGCAGAACAACGAATTTTGTTAGAGGGTGGTGTTCAGAGTATCCTTATTTTGTTTATGAAGGAAAATTTTAATGAGAGTAACTATGTTGCTAATTTTAGTGCTTGAATATGATTTGGCAGGAGCCGTTTCTTCCTAGGCTGATTGAATTTGCAGTAAGAGATATATCCGTAGAGAGGTACGAGAAGTTGTAACTCTGTGAGCTTTTTATTAGCATAAAAAAGGGAGAGTAAATTTATTGAACCATTTAAAATTTGCAGATATGGAGTACTTAGTGGGGGATAACCTTAGTCCAATAGTGGGTGTAAATAGCAACTCCCGGTAAACATGATAACCTTCAACTCAAGAGGAGAAGGGGGAAAATAACTAAAGGGAAAAATCATTTTTAAAAAATCCACAAATTTATAAATACATCAGGTTTGGATGTGGCTTCGGCTGGATACAAAATTTACATGTCATATCAATACTTGGTGAAACATGGCATAAGCTAAGTAACTGAGTTCTAGGGTGTCTACGAAGTTGGTATGAAATTACACTTTAATGCGGGAATTTCCAAAGGAGCACACCTTTTTTCCTAGTGAGCCCACTTGTTTTTATTTATAACTTTGTCATTTAAATCTTTGGGCAAAAATGTCCTTAACTTCAACTTCTCTATTCTCTCTCTCATCTCCTCCACCGCCATTACTCTTTCGCCACTGTCGCTCTTGCTCTCCTCTAATGGCAAGATCAAAAGTGTGCTCGTTCTTTAACGCAAACTTCAAATATTGATTAAAAGTGTGCTCGTTCTTTACCACAAGCTCCAAACATTGATTTGGACTAGATAGTTCGGATTTACTATAGTGGATCCGGGATTATAGTCCCAGATCCATTATGGTGGATCCAAACTTACAGTCCTAGCTAGATCCACATGGTAGAAGTGATGGCAGATTTGAATTTTTTAGTGTGCTCACTAGGAAAAATCCTTCTTTTCAAAAGAGAAGGTGGGCTCACTAGAAAAAGTGGGCTCACAAGGAAAAAAATGTGTGCCCCTCTAGAAACTCTCCATAATGCCTATAGTTTAAAATGATGGGTTGCGTATTAAAGCTCCTCCTCTGCTCTTTGATCATGTACCAAGTACAATAGCTCGTGCAAAGTAAACGAAAAAAGCACAGTTTGATCAATGGTTTGAAACTGGTTGAAGCCTCTAATATCCTTTTTTGCCACTACACATTGATCCAACTTTTTACATCCTGGTGGAAATTCAGAGCAAGGTGTAAACGTTCTTGAAGAGAGAGAGAGAGAGAGGGGGGAAAAAAAAAAAAAAACTGTGTTTGTAGGGGTTAGCCAATTCATATTTAGTCTAGTTAAGAAATATAAATAGTATAATTACCAATAATAAAATAAACAAATTAAAGAAATAATGTTATGTAATTTTAGTAATAATGTCATTATTAATAATAGGAAGAAGAATGAACGGTAGTCTAATTAATGAATATTATGATGAAGTACATTCGCTTGGATTATCAATTTTCTGAAGCTTCTATATACGTTCTTACCTGATGATTGGAGATATTAGAGAGGGAGCATAGTTTGGAAAGGAACTCCTCATGATTTCCAGTATAGCAACTAGGAATGTTAATGTATGCATCCACGAACTAAATTTTAACTCTTACCATACAAAATTTTGAATTAGAAAAATAAAATTCTTATTTTTGATTTAAAATTTTGTATAGAACGGGTCAAAATTTAGCCCGTGGATATCCATTACCATCCGTGATGGCAAGTCAGTTTGAAATGGAATTCTTTATGGGGAGTTCTAAGGGCACCTCCCATATTTCTTAGGGCGCCCTCGTCTTTTCTGCAGGTCCCATTCCGCATTTGGTCGGTGTTTAATCGCCGTATGGGATTCACACAATTAAACACAATCTACAACACGAAAATGCATCGTCTCCTAATTGAGAACATCTTGCAAAGAAAAACAAAAGCAATAGCACTGCTGCAATGGTAAAAAATCATTGCCACAACCCAACAGAAGATTGGCTGGTTTGGGAAAAGGAATTTGAAAGTATAGAAAGAATATTAATGGACAAATTATGCAATTGATTTCCGATTCGGAAAGGAAAAAAAAAAAAAACTCACTTTATATTGGATTCGTCAAAAGCAGCAGGAGTAACTCATGAAAGTGAGCACAACAAATAAATGAAGTACACAGGCAGCGGTCCAATTATGGCCGATAGCAGCTTCATTAGAAAAAAAAATGAAGAGTAGTGAACCGCTGCTCGTGGTATTGTCAATAACAAGGAGCCAACCTTGTGCATGCACGAATCATTTCGTACTGCACAAGCAGTTACAAGGAATACACGAACATTATAGCTTTACAAATGAATGCATTTACTGGCACAGGTTATCTGAATACAAAGAAGGATGTATTTATTTTTCATCACGAAAATTATGATACAGAGAACCGAGGGCAAACTCATCTGTTGAGGGTTATGGACATGGCAACAGAGTATGAACCAGGCCAGCGTAAAGTACCCGACACGCCTGGTGGGTCCTATGTCTTCAGGTTCCTGAATTATGAGCAGAAATTAATACGTCAGAAAATATTTACATGCTATATAAGTATAGGTGGACAACAGATTGGCCAGTTTAGCGTCCGCATACATAATAAGAGAAAATGCAGACATGACACACCGGTGCATGCTAAATTCTTAAATATATATATATATATATATATATATATATATATATATATATATATATATATATATATATATATATATATATATATATATATATATGCAAACGAGCCTATGTCATGTCCTACTCAAAACGGCTTGAGAAAGAGCTTCATAGAGAACATGCGACATTGCAATTTGTCCCAAGGATTGAGAAGTTTCAACATCTAGTCACACATTGATCATAACCAAAGGATTCCCTCAATCACATAGTTTCAGATACTAGTAAAGAGTTGAACTATGAAGGACACTGCAAAACAAAAACGAAACGGATATAGAACATTAACATGTATGTCTATGTTGAGTTGTCATTACTGCATTCAGTACAAGAAACAATTCGATAGGATTCAACTCAAAGCAAAACTGTTAATAGTTGCCTGAGTATGGGCTTGAGCTCCTATATTTGAGCTCTTCACAGCCAGAAATCACTGAAGTAGCAGAGACTAGAAGCTCGGGATGAAAGTCTTCGGAATACAGGATACTTATGGTCTATAAATATGGAGTAGTTAAGGACCTCAAGAAAAAAAAAATTAGTAGCTATACGACACTCTCCGACTCCAAACAAAATTTGATCAAATTAACATAAAGAAATAGTAGGAAAAAATTAGTAGTTATACCTTCAGTGAGTAACATTTCAACTGCATTGGTACTTTGCTGTCATATATTATTCCAAAATTCGATCCAAACACCTTTTCGCACCAACCAACCTACTTCTAAGTGTTGCGTATTTCTTAATCACTTATGTGAAATATTACCGTATTTTCTCCTCCATGTGTGCTTCTAGATTACATTCCATAAATTCTATGTTCACTAAAACTTTCCCATGCATTTTTTGAAATGTAGAACTCATCATATTCTTCATCGTTATAAAGACGAATCTTTTTATCTAGATAACAATAATAATAACAATTATTACTCAAACAAGGAACATAGTAACAATTTTTTTTGAAGGGACGTAAATAAGTTTGAACATACGCGTACCTGATCATAGTGACCCGCATTCGTGACCGTTACAACCCCAAACACCAAGATTTTAGATCAAATTAACATAAAGAAATAGTAGGAAAAGCCATCTGTATGCAATTTTTCACCGACGCCTCGAAGGTCTTTTTGGACATTATCCTTTGATATCAGTGAGGACGATGACCTCTCCGAAGTCCCGACGACGGGCGGAGCACCGGACTCGAAAGGTAAGACTCTTCGCCGGCAAATTACAGGAAACCGGGGGCGGCTGGTGAAGACGCGAGCTGGCGGTGAGGGGAACCCGACGGTGGCCATAGCTCTGCTCTTTTGAGAATTTTATACCTTTTATTTTAAATTTTTTTTTTTTTTTTTCTATAAATAGAGTAGGGATGGTGATGCCTATGAGAGGGACGACGCAGCCACTTTAGAAAACGATGACGAGGGCGTCGTCGCTGATCGGGTCACAACCCGGTGAACCGTTTATCTCTTCACCTCTTTTTGCGTGAACAGGCCCACCAGTCTATTGGGCTTTTTATTTATTTGCTCTCGTTCTCAGCTTCTCTCTTCTGACGGCCCGTGAGAGCTCAGAGAGGGAGAGAGGATGAGGGAGGGCGGCGATGGGGAGGTGGGCACCAGCAGCTGGCGGCGGTTCCCGCCGGCGGCGCAGCCGGAGATAATGAGGGCGGCGGAGAAGGATGACCACTACGCTGCTTACCTCCACGACGCCTGCCGCGACGCGTTCCGTCACCTCTTCGGTGAGCTTACCGCTGCCCTCTTCCGATCAAAATCCCCATCTCTTGATATTGTTTTTCGCCGATTGTTCCGAGTAATTTTAGAACTGAAGTGTTTTTGGTTGTTTTTTTTTTTTTTAAACCTTTGTCCAGGTACGAGAGTTGCTGTAGCTTATCAAGGCGAGGTTAGAAATTTCTCCTTTCTTTTTTAGGGTTTTCTCCTTTATTGAGGATAAAGGAAGAGAATTGAATATTGGAATAACCCTAATTCATCTTGTAATACAGTAGTAGTCCCTTCGCACTATTATTACGAAAATTCATCAAGGAAATCATAGACGGATGATAAAGATTCCTTTTTGTAAGCTCTTTTTTTTTTTGGTAATAATAGGCTGAAATAAGGTAGTTGAGGTTGAACTCGTTTGAGAAATGCAGTCAAGTTTGTCTAATTTGAATGGATTCTGCAATGCCCATTTTCTTTTATTTTTAACTCTCTTCGTGCATTCTTTGAAATTTTGTAATTTGTCAACTTCTAATATCCATCTTAATTTTTTTAAGTTGAGATGAGGTAAATCTTCATTTCGTGATTATGTGTGAGGAGATGTGTAAGGTAGCCGGCTCAACTTAGTGAGTGGTAAAGCCTCGGAGAGAGTAGTAGTTCAGGAAAGTCTTTCCTTTATCAATTTTGTTTAATGGCTTCTGAAACTAGTTGGGTTTTACCTATTAATTATTTGTGCAAGTTAGGAGGTTGTTGATTTTTACAGTCTCGCCCAATGAGCGATTTATAAATCTCCTAGTATTTTAGGAAGTGTTCTAAAACTCAGTTTAATTACATGCTTGGTCCGAGACCGAGTACTCGGAAAACTCGGCGAGTACTCGTTCAAAACTCAGAATATTAATATAATATATATGTGTACTACAATTGTCATAGAAAAAATTTAATTACAATACTGAAAATCAAATTATAATAAATATTAAAGAACAAATTTCATAAATTTCCAATATCTTCTTAGAGCTATTTATCAATTAATCAAAATTTTAATTTTTATGAAAAACTAATTCCATCTTTATCTCATCTCTCTACATATCGTATAATTATCTAATTTTTTCTTACAGGAAAAAAAAACTGATATTGGATCAATAAAAAGAGATTGTAAACAAAATCAAAATAGATTTCTAATTGAAATCAAACTTTTCGCCCTCCTATAGATCTTATGATTAAGAAAAAAAAATTATTGCAGAAAAAATTGTGATATAAATGAAAAAAATTGCAAATTTATGAAGAGTGAAAAAAATTAAAATAAATCAGTAGGGAAAAAATGAGCTAGTTTTTAGCAGATTAAGTCTCAAACTCAAAACTCGGACAAATATTTGGCCGAGTTAGCTGAGTACTCGTTCCGTTCGAGTTTTCGACCGATTTATCTCAACTTGACTTGTTTTCTGAGCGAACCCGAATACTCAGACAGTACTCATCCGAATAATCTGGATTTTAGAACACTGATTTTGGGCTTGAGTTGTTTTTGACTATTCTTCAAGTTTTAATAAGCAATACACAACAGCGTTGTGTTCACACAATAACTTTGTGTTCTAGGCCTTAGAAATTCTCATGTGATGTACAATATGGCTTATCTTAATATATATATATATATATATATATATATATATATATATATATACAATATGGCTTATCTTAATATATATATATATATATATATATATATATATATATATATATATATATATATATATATATATATATATATATATAGTTGAGTCTTGCGAACTTGATAGTTGGTACCTTCAGAAAATTTTGATTAGTAGCCTTGAGATTGTATGGTTTGTTAGTTTTGTTAGCCTTTTGTAATGAGTTTGTGCCTGTCTATTATGCATGAAGTCAACTCAACTGATGGTTAACTCAATTACTCAACTGATAAATCTTGTATAGTAAAAAAAAAAAAAAAAAAAAGGGCAGTCCGGTGCTACAAAGCTCCCGCTATGCACGGGGTCCAGGGAAGAGTCGGACCACTTAGGTCTTTTGTACGCAGTCTTACCTTACTTTTTTACTGTAAGAGGCTGTTTCCACGAAATCTTGTAAAGTAAACAAAAACCTAATTTATTGAATGAAACTTGATGGTAATTTCAGAGATTAACTTGAAGAAGCCTCGTGAGTTATGTACATATCTAATTGATATTCAGCGATTACCAGATACCATCATCTGAGACTCCTTAAATTTACCCTAAATAAAAAATTGGATTCCCTATGGTGTCATCTCACGTTCTGTTCACTAAACTTTAATCAGCCAAGGCAACTAAAACTTTTTTTTTTTCTAACCCATGGAAGTGTGTTTAAGTTTTTAAGAAGGTTTTTTTTTTTTGTTTCATCTTTTAATTTGTTTTCTTCTAGGTTCCTTTCTCCCTGATTTGTGTGCTACCAATCATTGAGTTATATATTGCAGGTAAAGTTGCTAGGTCAGGCTCTCTATTATCTGTTGACGACTGGCTCAGGGCAGCAGACATTAGGAGAAGAGTATTGTGATATATCTCAGGTATATCTCAGGTTTGCATGTTCCATGTTAAAGGACTTATTTTTGTCTCTCTATAATTGAATAAACATAACTTTAATAACTTCTTTGCTGAAGGCATGGTCATTTTCTATTTGGAATGCTATGTCAAGTAATTGCTAGAACATAAATATATGTATGACAAAAATCAATTTTCATACAGTAGAGAACTTAAGAAAACAATTTTTGTTTATATAGAAAAAATGTTAAGTATTCGGGTATAAGCGAGTTCTTGAATACCAATGTTAAAATAACGATAACATTAACGTAACATTTTTTTTTGCTAGATTATATAGCAAATAACGTAATGCATAACGTATATTACATAATTTTCTATTTATTTAATTAAAATAGATATAAAAATATATTTCATAATTTTCATAAATAAAAAATTAAATCTAAAAAATCTTATAAAATACTGTAAAATCAATTTAAAGGCATAGAAAAATTTTAAAATTTGTAGCAACATCGCAACAATTTCTTAAACTATATTTACAATTCATAGTTCACGTAACAATATACAAATTAATTACATGATTATAAGTCATACACAACAAAATACTGTTTTTTCTTATAAAATGAAATATAAACCCGTGCTATCATCTAATATACAATAATAAGATCATTCTCTTTCATAATATAGTTCGCATCTTCCAGATTGATATCATCTCCCGTCTCATCAGAACTATCATCAATTGTTTTTCCTTTGTCTAATTTTGCATAAATTTTGCCTAATTTTGCATAAATTTTGCATGAATCTCCTAACACAGTTGAAAAAAGTAGAAGGAAAAAAAATTAGGGGAAAAAAATTGGCCGCACCAATTGATTCATGAATTTTGCATAACATCAATTAAATCATAAATTTTGCATAACATCAATTTCTTCTAACATCAATTGATTAAAATTCCGCATTTGAAAAAATTGGGGAAAAATTAGGGTTTAAGAAATCTTACCTCCACCGGAGCTCAGACTGAGGGAGAGCCGCAGAGGACATCGGAGAAGAAAATCGCACATTGGCTTGGCCGGAATCGTCGCCGGAGGTGGAGGTCGTTAGGGCGGTAGGGGGCTTCAAAGAGAGTTGAAAGTCCAAGCAAAAGAGTTGGTCGAATTGTCGAATGATGATCGGAGATGAGGCGAGTGATCGGAGAAGGATCGGAGTTGGGGAGGGGCTTGGAATCGAGCGATCGGGACAAGTGGGTGGACTCGGGAGCTGATCGAACGAAAAATTAGGGTTTCCGAGTCGATATTTAAGGGATTTTAAGTTTGTAAAAAATGTGCATTACGTTACGTTATCAAAAAAACGTAACGTAACGCACGTTATTTAAAAAAACATGCGCTCTGCAGCAGGGCGTTATTTCGCCTTGCTACGGAGCGCAGACTCCTCCGTTACGCTCCATAATCCGTTAAAACGCGGTACAAAATGCATTTTTTTCAACACTGTTGAATACATCAGTTGTTAGTTTGTATTATAATTGTGTTCATTTGTAAATTGTAACTGACTGCAGCTTTACAACAGGTTAGCTATGCTCAGCCTAACCCACTAATTCCAATGAAATGTGCAAAAAATTCTTGTACTTGTTGCTGCTGATTCAGCATTTTGTAGATATTAGCTATTGAAATTAAATCAATTTGTTTGAACGCTTTTATTTGATTCATGCCAGATAAAACATAGCATCTTTAAGCAAAGTCAATTTCTCAGGTTTGATACTCTACATTTTAAAGGTTCTGAACTGTATGCCACAAGCCTTGATTCTTGTTTTTTTATATTCATGAAGAGTTTACCCAGGATAACTAAGACCGCTTCTGGAACCTAAAAGATTAGATCTTCAAGGAGCTTTAAGCAAAAGGACAAATTCCCAAATATCTCTCTAAAGTTCATATTGCAAAACAATGCTCATTTTCCCCTTCTCTATTAAATTCTCAAAAATATCTATATTTCTGTGGTGTTAGCCACTATTGTCCTTTTTCGCAGGTTATTTAATCCATGTTCCTTTTGTGTAAGTCCAGATGATAGCTGTGTCGGATACATTATCAGTGAAATCAATCAAAAAGTGCAATGAATGTCATTTTTGGTGATTTTGTCATGCTTACTTTGATTTAAAAAGGATTATTCTTGAATTGGTGTGCTGCACTATTTGATTCATGTACATCGGCTTTTTAGGTTGCAAATTCTTATGGTCTTCCACCAACACCAGCAAGACGTGCTCTTTTTATTGTTTACCACACAGCCATTCCTTATCTTACAGAGAGAATCAGGTTTCAGTTTTCCCTTCACTTTTTTTCTCATATGTCCTGGGTTTGCCCTTTTTGTATTGATTAGTGGAATTGCCAGTGCTTTTCAACTGTTTAGATCTCACATGATGGATAATTATTTGGCAGCTCTAGAATGACAAATCAGAGCATCCTAGCTGACTCTCAGTTTGATGAGCTACATGGGAGCAACTATCCTGGAAGGAATCAAGCCGAGTCCTCTATGACAGCTGAAAGCTCTTCAACAAATGCAGGTACATCTGCTATTTCGAGGTTGAGAGCGAGATTCTTTGGTGTATGGTTGTGGGCTGTTCGGAAGTGGCCTTCAGTAAGTACAACACTTGCTCCAATATCCTCTTAAGTTTATGTAACTTGTACTTTTATGTAAAGCGTGAGGGTATCTTTGGTTTTGTTTTGTTTTGTTTTGTCTATTATACCTGGCTAAATGGATGCTGAGGAGACTTGATACGAGATGATATCTACTTTTGTAATAGTTTGTAGTCTCAGTTGGTTTTCCTTGGTGATATCTTTTCCTTTGAGATATTGAGGCTAATTTCACTGTATTCTCTACATTATTCAGGTTCTTCCATTTGGCCAGGAGATTATACAGCTGGCTCTTCGTGCCAACCTTATGTTATTTTATTTTGAAGGTGATTGCATTACATTACAATTTGCCCCGCCAACGTTAGCTTAGAATTTCGTTTTACTTTGATAGAAACTTCTGAAAGGTCAACCATCTTTTTGATAATGACTTGAAGTCCAAATTGTATTTTCTCATACAAACGATGTATGTTTCTTATGCTACAGTTTCTTTTAATATTTTTTCTGTAACATTTATGGCAGGTCTATATTACCACCTATCAAAGCGTGCCTCAGGAATTCGTTATGTGTTCATTGGAAAGCCATTGAACCAAAGGCCTAGGTATGGAACCAGGAATTTAGAATTTGTTCTTGCATGCATACTAAGTATACAAGGTGTGGCGACCTATACGAATGGCATTTTGTATACGCTTAGAAGACTACTAGGCACCTTTATAAGAGCATTATGAATCCTTGCTTTTAAGTCAAAGTTCCTGTTTTAAAAAGTGTACACATATTTATTTATCTCCACTGTTGAATCTTTGACCGATTGTGATAAACCTTATTTTATGTGAACCTTGTTTTTACAGGCATAAGGGCTGTATATATGTAGTGATGTGAGATGAGAAACTATCACAAGGCACTCTTTCTGGTGCGATGTCAAGATCTTTTAATATCTCGCAACATTTGAACACCATAGGGACTCCACTACCACATCAAACAAAAGTGATATCTTATGTGTGTGTAGCATGTAATGCAGCTTAGGATGGTAATGAATGCGTCCATGGATCAATTTTTGGACATTTCTATACAAATTTTTGAATTAAAAATGAAAATTTTATTTTTCTAATTCAAAATTTTGTATAGGGTGGGCCAAAAATTGACCCATGGATGCACCCATTATCGTCCCTAGTACTGTGCATGATGTGTTATTAACATCATGTTGATTGTAAAGAGCTGTAAACACCTAAAACTACAGTCTTGACATAACCTATCAGGAGTTTGGAATCTTTTTAATTGTTGTTGTTGTTGTTGTTATTTGCCATCTCCATTCGCTAGTCTTTCTGATCTATACATGTGCCCAAGTAACTCAGCTTTGGGTCATCGACAGGGTGAAAAGTTGTTGATTTTGTTTGGACAGATGGTCTTTGATAGATAGGCCTTCAAACAGAATTACATGTAGCATTAGCATTTCATTTAGTATTTATTTTTCGTTGCCCACTCTAGAATGATAACCTTTAAGCTCATCTGATTAATTTTCTCATGGATTATTCTTTGTTTAAATAGTGTATGATAATATACTCTTGATAATTACTCGCTTGCTTTCAACTTAAAGCATATTACTAGAGTATCTTTATTTTTCTACATGTTTTGTGTTAACCTTTTCTTAGTTTGGTTACAGATATCTGATCCTTGGAGTGTTCCTGTTAATTCAGCTTTGTATTCTTGGTGCTGAAGGGCTACGTAGAAGCAATTTGTCTTCAATCGCTAGCTCTGTTCATCAGACATCACTTGGAAGCCACCAAATTTCTACAGGTTATGTAATTGTTATCATCTTTAGTTATTTTCACCAGTGCAATTAACTTACTTTATAACGTGATATATGTGTTGGTTAAAATGGGGAAATATTGTTTTTTTTTTTTTATTTAAAAGCTTCACATAATTGCCTTGTGGGTGGAGCAAGAGTAGGAAGGGGGAAGAGGATTTGTTAGTGAAGGCGGCGGATATGATTGATCCATGCAACAGGAGTAGATGAGAAAAGAAATAGGGATTATTTGTGTCTTAACAATCATTAAAGTTACATGAAAGAAACCGTTGGGACTTACTTCAGTCGTAAAGGATTGGGATGGGGTTATGGGATGTCCCAGGTCGTGGACCAGGCTATGGACTTTGCTCATAAAATATGGGAAAGGTAAAGAAACAAAAAGAATAAATGGCTACATGAAAGCAAGTGGGAGATAGGTTGAGAGAGAGGTCAGGAGCCAGCTGCTTTCATGTGAAGAAAGATTGGCTCCAGTCTCATAATATAAGCTTTATTACCACATTGCACTATAAGTACAGCCACTGCTACGTGTTGAATTGTATCAAAGCGTGCTTATTGGGATATCTTGGAATACTGTTCAAGGTATTTCCTTCGAATTAAGGGGAAAACATATTCGATTATTTGAAAAGATATCATTGTCCTTCGCGATCTTCTCCGCTGATTGACTTTTTTATTTGCAAAATTTTCAAAATTTCCTGGAGCATAAAGATAAATGTTCTGTTGATTTCTGAAATTCTTATGGTCGAGACCACTTGAGAGTTGGTTTTGTTCTTGGATTCTTGTAACTCAGTATAATGACTTGAACAAGCCTGTTTGCATCTGGTGTGACAGGTCGAGGTCTGCCTATTTTGAATGAAGATGGAAATCTTATTACTGATTCTAGGCTCAGCAAAGGCAGCTGGGCCTCCGATTCAGCGGCTGCTCCTGAGGTATCTCACATTCTATTCCTGTTGACATAATTTAAAGTTGTAGGTTCAAGTCCTTTCGTTTCCTTTGGGCAATCGGTTCTGACAGACTTGAAATTGTATAAAGGCAGCTCATTTGACCACCCGGCAATAGGATTTGCAGCTTGAACCATGAATCAGCATCTATATAAATTTAGGCTAGATCCAATCTTTTAAGTTTTAACCTTGATAGTTATGAGCATGTGAGGTGCATGTATGAGGCTTCAGAAATTGTTGGTCATTTATAAAATAATTTCATGATTCTATAGAAAAATACTACTTTCTTGTAAGGAAAAGTTTGTACTTGGAAGAGTAACAGAAGTTGTCTGCATCTTTTATTTGTTTTCTGTGGCTGTTCTGTGATAGACAAAAAAAAAGAGGAGATATCTTCTTCTAAGAACATAAGCTAGTAGTTGTCATCATCATGAAGTTGGACAAAATTTGTGTTATATCTTTTGTACATCAATGTATTAAGGTTTTTTGGGCTATAAGTGGTCTGTTTTTGTTTTAATGAATACATAGATATTGATGTTTGTTTTCTAACGGTTTTGGTTGGATAATTCATTTGAAACTTTCTGTTTGGTCAGGGTTCTGGTGGGAGGAGTAAGTGCACCCTCTGTCTTAGTACTCGGCAGCACCCAACAGCTACACCTTGTGGTCATGTATTTTGCTGGTCTGTGCTTTTCTCTATAACTGAATTTCCATTTATAAAACTTACAAACTTCATATTCTATGGTTTAAATTAGAGCAAGCACACATTACCATTAGTTCCTACTCTACCAGTCTGAGGAAAACAATGGGTCATCATTATTGAAAGCGCATGTTATTAGTGAACAAATGATTGCACCATAATCTATTTTTGGCTTCTCGGGTCATATGAAGGCTGTGAAGAAACACTAAATTGAGATCAAAGATCCAAGGAAGCCGGTGTCAGCAGGATAAGTTTTAGGTTATTTTATTTCATGTATTATACAAATTTCTATTGCAATTGCTGGAATCCTCTAGCAATCTAATACATATGCTTACCAAGATTGTAAATTAACCCAACCTACCTTTGCAGTGTGTATCAACTAACGCAAGTATTTAGGCAGGGTTACAAATGTGAAAACAGTTACTAACTTATCGAGTCATAATGTTTGCAGGAATTGCATTATGGAATGGTGCAACGAGAAGCCTGAATGCCCTTTATGCCGTACTCCTATCACCCATTCAAGTTTAGTTTGTGTATATCATGCTGACTTCTAATGCATTAACATTCCATTGTACAATCATTGTGGGAATCAATGATTTTTTTTCACCCCTTGAGTGAATCCAAGAAGCCAATCTTCCATCTTCAGCTTAAACTTCTGTATAAAACTGAAGCACATTTCTGATCACTTCTTTTGTCATATTGTTATGTTGGTGGCGACGTGCTCCCATCGAATATGAAGGATCTTTAACTGTGTTACTAGCTTCTGGCCCCAGTAGAAAGAAGCTGGATTTGTTGCACGCATATGGAAAAAGTGTGTAATTTACAGTTGAAGGTGTAATATTAATCTTGTAAAAGGCTTTGGTTGAGAGGGCAGTTTGGGTGGAATCTCGCACAATATAATTCTAAAAGTTTTGATATTCTGTACATAGATATGGTACAGAGCTTTTACCAATAAAATTATTGTTGGCATTTTTTTTATTTTTTGGACATAACTGATGCATGTATTTCTGTGTACTTGATAGTATTAGGTGATCAGAAACAGGTTTCAAAGTGCCCCTTGTCTTTGCATCTCCTTCATCTACTATCCTTTCGGTTGCCGTAGCAAAGCAATCCCAGCCACAGCTACTGACCCTCCATGGCCATCAGTTTCATCAGAAAACCAAACCTTGTCCTTTGATCGACAAGACTCTGTATGGTGCTCCATCCAGCTCTCTTGCATCTTGCTTGTAAGCCATTGCTCTACTCTATATTTTTGTGATGAAATTGGTGAGGTTGCACGCATTCTTCTTCACCTCAACTTTTGATCAATGTATGATCTGCTACCATCAGAGGGCAATCATGGGAGTCCAATTCTAACGGTATGAAACAACAGTGAAGCGTCAAGAATGCTAGTTGTTATCTGTTGAATATGCCTCATATGTATGGCTTTCAGCTTAATTCGCTGAAACACATCATTGAATTCCTTGTTCTCTTCGTGGATCTTTGGAACAAAGTCGAGCACAATTTGCTGATAACAGTAGTTTTGGCTACTAGGTAGTGACATTGACTTCAGAAAGCTTTATTTCTTTGAGTTTGAGCATCTTTACTCACCCAGCATTTACTAACAAAGCAACACATGCACAGTTCAAGAAGGTTACTCATGAGGTTATATTCCTTATGGAGGGCAACAACTATTGAAAAGCTTCAGGAAAAGGTTAGGGTTGCAACCAATTCAGCCTGTTTCATCTTCTCAGCTTAGTTTCCTATAAATACAGGCATTTGAGGCGAGAATTAAGCATAGAACCATAAGAAGCGCGGAGTGGAAGAGAGGCCGAACATGAAGATTAGAGCCTGTCTTGGATAGCCAAGGATGACTTGCCTGTGTCTTCTCTTGAGCCAAGGATGACTTGCCTGTGTCCTCTCTTGAGGTCCTTTTGTTGTTTGGGGTCTCAATGCGGATCATAGGCGGTCTTCGAGGCTATGCTAAGTGGTTCTTGTCTCCCATGCCGGTCTTCGAGGCTATGCTAAGTGGTTCTTGTCTCCCATGCCAGGTCACATTTCTTCCTCGTCAATTTTGTCTGACGTTAGATGCTCACAAGTCATGGTTTTTGCTACATTGCAGCTATATTTTCTGTTTACGTAATGGTATACATGCTTCTCTATGGCGTTGCCATACTAATTGTTAGTTCCTTATTCGTACGGTATGGTTTGTTAGATACGTAATATTAGTACCAATGGTACTACAAAATCTTATTGGTTTTCAACATGCTACTGTACTTGCAACGATGCATCATGCATACATGTAGCTTTTTTCCAGGCCGAAGAATAAAGGCAGATCTCGGTACTTAATATGTAGGTATTCTTCATTTATCTCTGGTATCTACAATTTTGATATCTTTTGAGAACCTAGATTGTTTTTTCCTAAAAAAACTAATATATTTTAGTTTTTGCAAAATTTTTAAGCGTAAATCCTCAATTTTATAAAATTTTGCCTCCAAATAAATTGTTAGTTCTTAATTAAGATAATTGCAATTCGTGAGAGATAATCAATAATTGAGTGAAATTGATACCTTAATTTTTTACCCAAAAAATTATATTTTTTATTTTAAATTTGAAAAATCAATGACAAAAATAACCAAAGATAATAATTGCATTGCAATTTTTTAAATTTATAAAAAAAATTAGAGAATAAAATATCTATAATTAATAAATTTATACATGAATTATATTATAGAAATATTATAATTTGGTGCTTTACCCTCACGCACTCGGTGCCTGACGAGAAATTCTATTTGCGCACTGCATTTTACTCTTGGCGTCCTGATTTCTCTTTACACCAAACTCATATTTTAAAATACTGTCATTTTACTCTCTGCGCCCAAAATTTTTTCCAAAAATAACCTTCCTCTTTTTCTCTAACTCCTCACCCATTCGATTCTATTTAGGAAAAAAAATATTTTGGTCGGGTATTAATACCCGACCAAGAAACATTGTGGTCGGGTATTAATACCCGACCAGCAAGCGAAGTCTTCCAAAAAAAAGCTAATTATCGATAAATTTTAAATAAATACGCATAAAACCTAAAAAAAAATTAAATCATACATTAGATTTGTCCTCTAATACCAATTGCATGTTAGAATTTTCTATTTGCATAAAAAAACTCAAACTCAAATTTCACTTGTCACGGTAAAATCGAAGAATTTAAAATTCTTCTAATATTTTCAGGAATGTTAATGTAAAAAAATTTAAGGGCTCAAGAAATCAAATCGATAATTTTGTAGGAGATGTGTTTTTATTAAATACTAAAAAAAATCATTTAGGATTTTAGAGAGAAAATAGAGGAGGAACATGATGAGTCGTACTTCCAAATTTTAAAAAGTCTTAGTTTGGAATTCATAAGGGTAGTTTAGTCAAAAAAATAATGGCAAACTTATAATTATTTTTAAATTTCAAAACCGTGCGTCAAGAGTAAAATGTCGTGTGCAATAGAATTTCCCGTGCCTGACACTTTGTTCCTGCACCAAAACAAGACAGTTTTGCCCTTTTGCCCTTTTTATTAATATAATAATAAATTATTATTTGGAGCTTCGAAGAAATCTTTAAAAGCATTCTTTTAGCGGGTTTGTATGCGGGTAAGTAGTCTAAAAAGCTACCCGACCCATGCCCCTCCATATAAATACCTCTTTCTCACCCTAAGGACTCCAATCTAGGGCTTTTAGAATCCTCAGAGAACAGGCGGCGGCTGATCTCTCTCTCGATCTAAATTCAGAATCATGGCTACTCAAATGAGCAAAAAGCGAAAGGTTCAATCTTTCTTCTCTATTCTAAACCGTAGATTTTATTTCTCTATCGATGTATATGTATAAGTTCATGTTTGTCTTTTTCTTCAGTTCGTCGCTGATGGCGTTTTCTTCGCTGAACTGAACGAGGTCCTAACCAGGGAGCTTGCCGAGGACGGGTACTCCGGCGTCGAGGTTAGGGTTACGCCGGTGCGTACTGAGATCATCATCAGGGCAACCCGAACCCAGAACGTACTCGGTAAATCTCTACACTTGTTCAATTTTTTTTGTTTTCCTAGGGTTTGTAATAGATACATAGATTACAAATTGACTATTTTGCTTTATGATTAGCCAGAGAATATTTATTCGAATAAATGAATTGACTTTCATATTTTATAAGAAATTATATGAGGCTTATCTGAATAAAAACTTAATCTTGATTGAAATTATATAGTAGTCGTCAAGGGGATAGATAGCAGCAGATAGTTCGTGAAAATTTTAATAATTGTGCCAAAACAAAATTTTATTTATTATTATCTACATTTCAGCTATAATAAGAATAATTGATGTTTGAGCTCACAGATGAAATTACTGTTTAAAAATAGATTTAAAAAAAATACGAAGTCTTGTGGTGGTTCCATGGAATTTATCTTATTGCATTATTGGCTTTGATTTTAGGTGAGAAGGGCAGAAGGATCAGGGAATTGACTTCTGTTGTTCAGAAGCGCTTTAACTTTCCTGAGAACAGTGTTGAACTCTATGCTGAGAAGGTTAACAACAGGGGTCTCTGTGCTATTGCTCAGGCTGAATCACTCCGATACAAGCTTCTTGGAGGGCTTGCTGTCCGCAGGTATTCTTTCTATTTATTATTGTTGCAAAAAGTTTGGTTTTTAGGCTTATTTATAATTGGAGCTAATTTCTCAGTTTATGTGATAGTCTGTAGATGTATTATGATATGCAACAAATTAATTATGATGAGAAATGTGGAACCTGTACAGTGCTTACCATTTTTTGTTAGTTTGATTAGAAATATCTGGAAATTTCTGTCAGTTATTTGTTAGCATGTCATCTTTACAGCAATTTCGGTTCCATGTACCGACGTTGTGTCTGAGGATGACTAGACTTCCCCTTCGTCGCACCATTGTGCAATATTCCTACCCGTTTGGTTTTATTGCTGTATGCATTGAAGGGCAAATATATTTTAACTGAATATTGAGAAGCATTAATTGTTAGTTGGCACTTTATTAAGTATTCTCTTACTGATGAATACTTCTAATAAATATATTTTTTTCATGATCTTACTAACCAACTTTATAATCAAGTGTTATTAATTTCTTGCAGTTGCATTCTTTTGAGATTTGTCTATTCTCTCAGTGTGGCATGAGACCTTTTTTTTTGTCTGTCTCCTGCTCTTGACTTCCTTTAAGCTTACATTTTTGTGATTGAGAATGTTGAAGACTAGGACGTATGCAAAGAGTGTTTTTGTTTTATATTCCAGGAGGTGTTTTGGTTCAATTTGTAATGTTAGCTTGTTACCTGTGCTTCCTCTAAGGTTTTTGTACTTGCCTGAGTGTGGTTTCTGTGTTCAAGGAAAACAATGAAGTAATTATTATTTGCTATGGAAATGAAAATTTAAACATCTACTGTATGCATGGTGTTGTTTATTCTAAAATGTCATGTTATTTTGTGAATTCCATTATTTGTTACTGGTTGATTAAGTTACCCAGTAATTAGAGCTTAACTTTGATAGAGCTGTGAGAATTTTGGATGTAGAATATACAATGCCAAGGATTGCTAAGAGAAATTCTTACTAATATATGTGTCTTAAAATCTGCTGGAGGGGCTGTTTGTTCTTCATATAGTGGCTTGGGATGGAAATGAAAAGTTTGGCTCGTATTTCAAGCTTATTCTTTAGGTCTTTCTGGAATGACATTTGTTGATGGTTTTATATCTGGATTTGTAAGCAATATATAGAAAATTTTATTTCTGCTGTTTTTTTTTCCATATTTATACATTGGTTTCTAACTATATAAAAAGAATTTTAAGTATACTCATGCTTATTTGGGTCTATCTAAGATTTTGTCATCTATAAAGCAAAGAGGTTGTATAGTGCCAACTTTGTGTCGGAAGATGACTACAACATTGACATGCATGCTACTATGGTCATGAGACTACATTACAGAATCTCATTTCAGAAGCTTGTTATGCCAACATTTCTTATCCCAATACTTTCCTTTTCTTTGATAATGTTGTTTGGCCTGTGCATTCTGCTCTGGTCCTTATTTTTGTATCCTTTTGTATTCATTTTTAACTGTTCTAAATGAAAAATTCTATGTATCCTTTATTTTATCTTTAGCTCTAATCGCCTTATCTTTCTTGGAGCAGCAGTGAATATTTGTCTATAAGCATGAGTATATTTGAAATTCTTTTTATATAGTTACTTACATTGTGCTCTAGGGAGTTAAATGCTGCACATTTTTCGCTTCTATACATATTCTTTTTCATTATTTGCATTCTTTATTTGAGCAACCACTTCTGGTGTTCAAAGCTTGGCACTTCAACATAATTTGGGTCTTGTGCTCAGATTTCTTTTGATTATTTTTATTTCATAAACATTTACAGTGTCCATGCAGGGATGGTAATGGACGCGTCCACGGGCTAATTTTTGACCCTCTCTATACAAAATTTTGAATTAGAAAAATCAAAATTTTATTTTTTAATTCAAAATTTTGTGTAGGGATGGTCAAAAATTGACCCATGGACGCATCCATCCCTATGTCCATGATTATTTTGATAACACGGCTGCTGCAATGTGCTTCCTGTTCAGCATACTATGCTATTGACAAATAGCACAACAATTTTATTTGCGCCTTACGGCTTTGTTATGTGAGAACAATCCTTAAAAGTTACTATTTTTTTTCAAATATGGCAACTCGTAATAGACTCTTAGTATATGTGGAAGTGAGCATTAGTTGCATTCTTCTTTGCAAGTGGGAAATAATGTGCTCTGAGGTCTCCATGCTAGTGCTCAAAGAATGATGGAGCATGTCAGGCTTTAGGCAACTCAATTGTTTGCTTATAGTTTGGAATTTGCTCCGACATTTGTCCACATCTAGCACTTCAACATCTTGGTCTCTAAAATTTTTCCTGTAACCTGTTCCATGTAAATCTCTTCCAGCTAGAAATTCTGGTGAGTTGACCTTTGCCCCCCCCCCCCCCCCCCCCCCCCCCCCCCCCCCCCCACGAATGCTATTACTTGTAAACTTTTCCGTTTTAATGATGTATCATATATAAGACTCTATTGCTGATGTAAAGTAGCTACTTCCACCCTGTTGAATAGATTATGAATACTTAAACTCCAAAAGTTTATTTATCCCAAAAACTTGTGCAGGATTATGCACAATATACCTTCAATTTAGCAAGATGTTTTTGTAAACGGACGTCCTCTCAAGTACCTATCTTGTCTAGATATAACTAAATATCTTGTATAGATACATGTATTTAATGATTTATGTTCTGCTGTTGATTTCCTGTACTCGTGGCAATCACGATGGAGAGCTAGTCAGTTTTTATTTGAATTTTTTAGTACTTGTATTATTAACCATTTAACATCAGTTACCAGTGGCAAGATAGATCCAGGAATTCATTGGTTGTGGATTTGTCTATGGTATTTAACTGTTTTTTTTTCCATTCAGGGCCTGCTATGGTGTTTTGAGGTTTGTCATGGAGAGTGGAGCCAAAGGCTGTGAGGTACTGTATGATGCTTATTTCTTATGAATATGTTACTTTTGTTCAACGGTTTTAGGATTTGATCCACCTACCTTGCAGGTGATTGTGAGTGGAAAATTGAGGGCACAGCGTGCTAAATCCATGAAGTTCAAGGATGGATACATGATCTCTTCTGGTCAGCCTGTTAACGAATATATTGACTCGGCAGTTAGGCATGTGCTCCTGAGGCAGGTTAGATTCTCATTTCTTGCGCTGCGCTCTGCCATCAATTTGAAAATTGTTTGATACCTCTGAAATTTTTTAATTAAAAAATGGTGCTTCGTCATATCTTAACGGCTGATATTAGTTTACAGTGGCATTTTTCCCAGAAAATTTCTTATACAAAATATGCTTATATTTTGTGATTGACTTTTCTGAATGGAAGTATTGTTAAGTGTGAAGACTGAAGTTTAGTTCGTTAACTGCAACATACACCATTTCCTGGATCAGCAGTTACTAGATTCTCATTTCTTACTCTCAACAATCAAGTTGAATATTGTTTGACATCTCTGAAAATATCTAAGTGAAAAATGGCTCTTCAGCACATTGTAACTGACGATATTAGTTTACAGCGGCATTTTCCCCACAAAATTTCTTATGCAAAATATGTTTATACTTTGTGATTGACTTTTCTAAATCGAAGTATTGTAGCGTCTTCAAGCCATCTATTCTCTCTTTTGTTTCTAGTTATATTGCATATGTATGGTTGGGTGTCCTTGAAAATTGAATTGAAAGACGATCTTACCATGACTGCAATTTTAAGGAGATGCGAAAGTACCAAGCCTATGGGGTCGCTTTTGCTGCAGTTTAGTTATGGGGTCGCTTCTGCTGCAGTTTAGTTAGTTAACTGCAGCATTACCTTTTTTCCCTGTCAATAGGTTTTATCTTTCATCCTTGTGGAAGAGAAATTGTAACATCAAATTAAGCAACTATTCATATGCTTTTTAATATGATAATTACTACATTTCTCTTTATTTGGCTCTATACTTGCAGATTTGTCTTTATAACATTGCTAAGTGTATTTAGCTTGAATTTCATATTCACTCCTCTTTTTTCCCCCTCTTTATTAGGGTGTTCTTGGCATCAAGGTGAAGATTATGTTGGATTGGGATCCAAAGGGCAAGCAGGGCCCAACCACACCGCTGCCAGATGTGGTTACCATTCACACTCCTAAGGATGAAGAGGAGTACCTGAGGCCACCAGTTACGATGGCTACAGAGATAGATGTCCCGGTTGCTTAAGAAGTAAGCTTAATATTTCCTTCTCTGTGCCTACACCACTAATATGCCAGTTGCCTCCGAGAGGACCCGAGAATAGTTTAAACTATTTCTGAGTAGTACTTTTGCAAGTCAGTTTTTGTACCAAAGACATGGTTCCTTCCTTTCGAGATCAATCAAAGACATACCTTTTTGTTGCTCGATTCACTTGTTAGAAGTATGTGTAGAAGGGTCATTAGTCTATCAGTTTAAAATTTCGGATGGTTTTTGAAATTGTTTTCGAGTTTCTCAACGATAGAAAATTATTATCATGTTTCTTAGTTATCGGTCTGCTTGCAGCATGTCTAAAATTGTTTTATCTTGCTGTTGCAAGATTCATGTATTGCCTCGTCAGTTTAGTTTCATCATCCAGTTCCTACAATCCTTTTGAATTAATTGCGGATGTCTCTGTTAAAATTAGTCTTGGAAGGAAAATTCATGAGTAGGTTTTCTAGCTACAGTACTTAATATGATAGAGCTAGATTCGAACTGGTTATGGGTTAGCAAGTTATTGGCATCTTAGTGCGAGTTGGATTTGGAAGCTTGGGACTTGGAGCCTCGCCTACAAAGGAGGTTCTTTTACGTCTCTAAGATGTGTGTGGTGTGCGGGGTGGTTCCGAGTAATCTTTATATTCAAAATTATGCATAATATCTATTTTAAAATTGCATAATATGAATATAATTTTGTATACTATCTATTTTAAAATTGTATAATAAAGAAGTATTAGGAGATCGAGTTGTTGAGCAATAATGAGAGGAAAAATATCTCTAAACTATAGAAATAATTATAATTCTGTTAGATAAGGACAAGAGCAGCACAAGAATGTTAGAGAGTAGTGAACCGCAACAACATTTAACAACAATCTTATAATTTAAATAAAAAAGAAGCAAATTTTTAGGCAAAATATAGAGATTTAGGTAAACAGTGCTAATTGTGGATGAAACCTTCTACAATTTGATGGACTGGAGGTGAATACCCCACTTTTGCCGGTGGATGAAATAGACTATCGCAAGGACTACAAGGGTGCTATAAGAAAACTTCTAAATGCAACCCCTCAAATTTCTAAATACATCCCTTGTTTTTACCTGTCTTCTTTCCTTCTCTCTAAATCTCTCAAAACCCTCGTAATTCCCCAAAAATTTAAGTAATAAATCTCTTTAAAAAAGTGTACGTTAAATAATAATGTCAATTCTTTTCAACCAAAATGACATTCAATATATTCGAAGGAATGATCTAGCGATCAAGAGTGTAACGAAAAGTAAATTAAAATTTTTAAAATGCTAATAGATAAAATTTCAAAAATAATTTATTCAAAATTTTATTTTTTTGACATCTCAATGTTTTATTTTTTGTTTAGAAGTAGATTAAAGTTGTTTAAAGTATTTTTAAAAAATAGAATTTCTTAGGAGAGGGAAAAAATTGTTAAGAGACATGGGCATTTAGAAATTATAGAAAAAAAAGAGAAGGGTGATTAGGGATATAAGAGGATATATTTAGAAATTAAAAAAAAAATCTATATTTTTGAATTTTATAGAGAACATACTTAGTATACTTAGTAAAAAGGACATTTAGAAATTGAAAGGGTGTATTTAGAAATTTTTATTTTTTCTAGGGCGGGGAGCAACCCATCCTGACTTTAGACTGGATGGTAAAATTTATTCATGGCATTGTTATATTAATTGGGCTATTGGAATAAGGACATATTGGATTCTCACTCACGTGACCGAGGCCTAGTTAACTAAATAATTTTTTTTTAGATAATGCTAGTTTTCAAAATATTTTTAAAATAATGTTATTTTGAATTTATCCTAAAAATAATGAACGATGGAGTGTTTTAATTTTCTAATTCATTTATCATTAACATTAATCACGGTTCTAAGATTTCAATAGTATATATCAATTCTTTACTCCATAATTAATGGTAACAGAAATATTCAAAAGAGTTGCTAGTGTATTCTTGCAATTCAATTCTTATATAACACGCACGATATGGCACGAAATGTTGGGTTATAAAAAAATATCATTCACAGAAAACAAGTGTAGCAGAGATGCGCATACTCCGTTTGATGTGCGGCAACATTAGGAGAGATAAAGTGAAAAATAAAGATATTCGTGCTAAATTAGGTGTAACTCCTATCGATGTGAAGATGCGAGAAAATCGCTTACGATAGTTTGGTCATGTGCAACGTAGGCCTACAAGTGCACCAGTTCGAAAAAGGGAGTTTATCAATATAAGACAAGTTAAAAGAACAAAGGGAAGACCGAAAAAAATATAGATGGAAGTGATACGTAAAGATATAAAGTCTAGATGTTTAAATAAGGAGATATTACTAGATAGAAATGAATGAAGAAGGAATATCAAAGTGATCGATCCGGCGTGATTCTTTTTTTTTTTGGTTCATTAGCTTATCCCAAATACTTGGGATAAAGGGCTAAATTGTTGTTGTTGTTGTTGGCTTTCCAATTAAGTTACATATATTTTCTTTTTATGATGCAAAGTTTCAAAATTCGGACATTTATCTCAAGATTCGGACATTTATCTCTAAAATTCTATAATTACACAATATAGCAATTCGGCAAAGGGAGCTTATCAAAGAAAAAGAAAAAACTGAAGAAAATATGGATGGAGATGATACGAAATGACAGATTCTAATTGTTTAAATAAAGACATATTACTCGATAGAAATGATGATTGATTATCAATGTTGGTGTAGCGCAGTCTAAGTATTTGGGATAAAATACTTGCTTTGCTTCTTGTCGTTGTTGCATAATGCACAAAAACTACACGTGACTTCATTAAGCACAGAAAATTAGATGGCATTGCAAAAACTTAACAAGACAAAATATTACAAAATTAAAACAATTGAAAAAAGGCATGCATATAAATGGCTACATGAAAGCTCAATTCCGCTTGACCGGATCAAAGTTTGCTACTGCGATGACCGCTCCGACCAGGACAATCAGCACAACCCCGCCGGCCACAATGCTGAGTAAGAAGTTCTTGAGGGACGGCGAAACCCCGGGCCCCGCCGCATCTGCCACCTCGGGCACTGCTAGCGCGGCTGCCATTGCCACTGCGGTCGCCATCAAAACCACCTTCTCCCTCATATTTGCTGATGCCTGGACCCCCCCGAGGCGGTGGCTGGCGGATTTTCGTGCAGAGAGGCTCATCGGCGGCCGGAGACAGGGACTACTGCTACTAGCTAGTGACTTGTGTCGGATAACCACAGCAGTGATGGCGAAGGCCGAAGCAGAGGCCATTGCTGATGGATTGGCAAGAGATTGAATTAAGGCGGATTGGAGAATGATTAGATAAAAGCAATGAGGCAGGGGGCTGTCGATATATGCGAGATGACAATATGTCAGCATGAAAGTGGCAGAGGGGGCTTGAGGAGGATAGGGGAAATTCTAAATGCGCACCACACTTTACTTAGTGAGCCCCACATCCTATTGTAAAGTGATTTACAACATAGGGGAAAATGGTGCTCATTAAGTCAAATGCGGTGCGCATTTAGAGTTTCCCGGAGGATAGGGTTATCTTTATTTTGGGGATGTGATGGTGCCACGTGACCATGATGTTTGGTAGAGCTATCAAATGGAAAGTGACTCCTACAATATGCAAGGAACAAAGGCTGTACCGTAATACAAGTTAAAATTTTGAACAATTTCTAGTTATTGTATATTATTTTAACTAGAAATCTCATTTTATTTTTCTAATTTTTTTGAACCGCAAAATTATTTATTAATGAGATAGAGTCTTAAAGAGAAAGGAAAAGACAGAGAGATTAGAAATATGATGTTGAGATTGAATCTTGATAATTGAATTAAGAATTTTAAAGTAGAGAAAGATTAAATTTTGAGAATGAACAGAGAAAAAAAAATTAAGAAAAAATTGACATTTTGGTGTGACTTGGGTAGGAGGGTAAAAAAATAAAATTAATAATGATCGGATTTGATGTAAGTGTGAACGTCAGAGAAAAACTAGGAAGCTTAACTACTAAATTAAAATTGAAATTTGATAAAATTAAAAAACTAGGAAGCTTAACTACTAAATTAAAATTGAAATTTGATAAAATTAAAAAACTAGGAAGCTTAACTACTAAATTAAAATTGAAATTTGATAAAATTATAAGGCTTGTTCGGCTGGCACGGCCAATTTATATTAAAAAAGAGAGAGAGAGTAAAGAATGTAAGGCCAATTTTTTCATCTTTTGGTTTCCTCCTTTAAAAATATATTTATATATACCGATCACTTCAAAATAAACAAGGAAGAACAAGAAGATTGAAGAATAACATTACTCCCAGGACGAGGAAGAAAGGGGAGGGAAAAAAAAAAAAATAACAAATTCATATAAACCTTTAATGGAAAATTTTCTTGTAAATCGAGACGACAACTTCCAAAGTCTAAAATTTTGTCAAAACCATATCAAATTAATTAGATGTATCCAGAACTTCATTCGGAATGGCGGGGCGGGAGGGGAAAATACGTCTTTCTCGATTGTTCGTCCAGGCACTTTTCAGAAAAATCCTATACATAGGAAAAAGACTTTCACCGTCTTTGATTTTGAGATTCCAGTAGGTCGGTAAAAAATGACATAGGGAAAAGACTTTCACCGTCTTCGATTTTGAGATTCCAGTAGGTCGGCAAAAAAGAGCGTGCTGACCAATTCCTCTGCCTCTCTATTTGACCCGCCTCATGCAAAATGAGATCTTGATCTTTCTCTTGGATGCTGGTTGCTTAAAGGCCGACTCCATGAAAGCACAACTATCCTGGTGAACTCCTCTTTCCATGCCTGCTTGTTTCCAGATTGCTTGCATTCTCTCGGTGATTGATTTGAAGTTCACAAATAGCCTAGGACTTTGCCAGTGACGTTTAGCTTGATGACGAAGGATGGTTGTTTGCTAGTAACAGTAGCAAGCTTACCAATCTCAAGTGGCAAAGTCCCGCGGGAAAGACAAGAAAGAAAGCAAGTGAAAAGGAAATTACTTTTCAGTTTAAATAGAATATCTCCATTGAGTTTTAGCTCCTAGTTTGGAACATTTCGGTTCATTTAGATTATTTAGTTTCAAATTTTGAAATAAAACTTATTTAAAATTATTGTTTTAATTATTTTATAAGTATATCTTTTAAGGGACCCAATTCATATTGCATTTCATTATCTATTTTATATGTATGTGTGTTTACATGCGCGTGTATATAGACACGCGCACACACACATATACGCACACACCCACACCTACCCACCCGCGCACACGTATGCGCACGCGCACACGCACACACGTGCTTGTCCACACACGCTTACAATCTTTAAATAATTCAAATAATTAGATCGATTCTGTTTGGTTCAAGATTTAAAATCTAAAACGAAGCCATCGGACTAGTTCGATTCGATTTTGCTATTTATAATTTTTAAATAATTCAGTCGGTTCAGTTTGATTCAGATTTTAAAGTCAGAATTCGAAAACTACCAAATTATTTTAGCTTCAATTTTAGTTTTAATAGAGCTCTGTTTATCCCACTGAAAGTGTTTATATAATATCCTAGTTTAATAGACTCACATTGCATGCGAGACAAGAGTTTGAGTAGTTAATATGAATCCAATAAATCCATTAAGTAATTATAACTAGTTTTTTTGGACGAGTAATCCGTGACTAATTATAAACTATTTTAATTCTTATCATTCTACCAATACTTGTAAGTACTCATATACCGTGTATTGATAGACTTGAGTGTTATCTGACTTGGGTTATGTACAATAATCTCCGTATCTAGTGTCATCAACTTGTGTGTTACGTACGACCCCTTTGGATCCTTAACTGCGTCAAAAACAAGTACAATATGTTACAGGCATGGAGTTACTGTAATTTTTTTTTAAAAAAATTAGGATGCAATTACGGCATGGATACGAAAAAAAAGGTAAATATAAATATTGTTATGCATGCATATAAATACATATGCAATGCATTATATGATATAATATGACATATTCAAAGAAAACAAAAAGAGAGGATAATAATACATTACGGATACAAAATTAATATACCATGTGTGATTGTATTACTATTCAATGTTTCGGATATATGAAATATTCTCTAGCTATCTAACATTATAATTGTGTACATAATCATCTTCCTTACTAGAATAGAAAATCTATCATAGTATATAATTAAAATTCATATTAAATCCAATAGAATCATTAAAAAATTATTTTGTAGATTTGATTTTAACTTTCGAGTTTTGGATATATCTACACGTCAAAAATAAATAATACAAGTCATGATTAGAGTGTCAAAATAACGAATATGTATATGATATATAGGCATGATTATTTTTGCACTTAAAGAAGAAAAATAAGATTTTAGAATTAAGTCCACTGATGAATCGTCTTCGACTCGATTGCCATGGAGATTCCAGAAATACTCAAAATGCTAGTGAGTGAATGAGTACCGTTGTGATTTCCCCTTCCCTTCGATCTGCTTATTTGAAACTTGACGCTGAGGTTTACTAATTTTGCAGTGGTAATAGTTTCCTCTTTTTTCTCCCAAATTAGCCAAAAATACTTTTAAAATTGGAAAAAATAAAAATAAAAAACTAACTCATCAAAAGTACACAAATATTAAAGTTGGGCTTTTTCTTGGGTGGAGTGGGAATCGTGTGAATGAAGCCCAGTTGCTTGAGCTAGCTGGGGATTCTTGCTGCTCATCTCGCTAATGTCCACGTCTTTGCTCCAATTTGACCCCTCGACGCAACTATTTGGATGTTGTCGTATGGCCACTCATAGAGCTTACCAAGTATTTAGTATTTCAATGTATTTAGAACTCAATAATATGCGGAGGGCTTCCATTATCTGCAGTTTATTTCCACTATCTCCAATAATATTTTTTAAAATTTTTTTTTGGATTATGATCTCGACTCCCTGGGGTTCACTCAAACCTAATTTCTTGGATTTTAGTTTTGATTTGGTTCTCTATCAAGTTAATACAAAATTAACGGTTTTCAATGAATAAAATATTTTGTTTGCACTTGATGAAAGAGTAAATGAACTCCAAAATTTTTGAAATTTAATCCGAAAGAAGTTAAGAATATAGAGATAGTAATTGTAAAAATAAAAAAAAAAAAAAAATCATTGGATCATTATAGTTTTGTCACTATCTCACGTAAATTTTCCTGAGCTGGCGGCTCACCGACAGTAATCCCTATACACACACATACAGTCCAAACTCGGGTTTAAAACTTATTTTGAATCTGAATATGAGATCCATTATCTATGTAGGCTTTGATATCCAATATCCGCCCGGTCTCCTAGCCAACATTCTCTAATATCTCTTTCTTATTCAGTTCATCATTTATTGATCACTCTACCCTATATTCGATGCATCAACAATCGAACAAATTACGTAGCTTTACAAATTTAATTTTACTCCTTTGGAAGCATGATCCATCTAGCGTGGCCTATACAAATTATATATCTAAATTTCTTTGACAGTTATCCAAAATAGAGATACTCCACTTTAGATTATGGATCGAAAATTGAGATACTTAACGCCCCAAATAAAATACACTAATTTGAAACTTGGATCTAAGCTTAAGCAACAGCTTAATTAGGCGATTGGTTAATAGATAAAAGCTTAATTAGGCGACTGGTTAATAGATAAAAGGCCACGTGACTCAAATAGTAAACTTGAATAGAAATTTAAGGGATAAGAGTGCACTTTAGTCAAAAAAGAGAGTGAAAATAATTAAGTCCAGGGAATTTTTTGAAAGTTTCAAACTTCAGGAGTGTTAAGTGACACATCCCACTACTATAGGGGGTCTAATTGTAATTAACCCTATATATATTGCATGAAACGTTCTCCTAACTTGACACTCCACCAACATATTCCACTCTAGAGAAATATTATTATTGATAATATATAAGACTGTAACTTAATTAATTATCTAAATAAATCCTTTAATCGATATTGTTCGAAATTCGATTTAGAATCTTGGAAGCATGGAATATTCTCAGCTGACTTAACTGCTTTCGTATCACACACTTGCCTATATTAATCAAGTTGAACTAGAGAAAAATTCAACGAAGAAAAGAAAAAAAAAAAAATAGCCAGCTGAGGAAATAAAACACCTACAACTCCCTCATTCATGAGTTGCATGATCTAGCTAGCTTTTGAATGCAGAGGAAGTTAATGGCCCTAGTGGGCTTGTGTACAGTAAATGGTTTGCGCATTAGACATGGACAAGGGATAATGGATTCATGGGTGTTTCGAAACAAATGGAGTACTCGATCGTTGGCGAGCGCATATGGGATATGGGTCCTCGAGGAAAGGCCATAGTGGATTCCACTGAACAAAGAAGATCGACATCAAGGTCTCAAATACTGCCCTGTGAGCTGTTGCTTCATGCTTCAATTATTTTGGGATTTGATCGATCAATCAATCGATATCGATCGTGGTTGTCTCCATCATGTTTTCTAATTGGAGAAGGGTCTGATTCAGCTTCCTCTTTCGTAGAGGACACTGCTGCGTGCAGGACTCAGTGGTGGTGTGCCAAACTCAACATATATATATATAGAGAGAGAGAGCATAGCATCTCGATCACCATCATGATTGAAAGAACTTAAGATCATGTGCAAGTTCATTCGGTCATCATATATATGTTATATTCTTTCTTTTTCATTTTATTTTGAGATCCTCTAAATTAAGAACATAGTATATATATCTATTTTCCCCTTGAAAATTTAAGCCAAATTACTCAGTTTATTTGCACCTATCTAGCTAGATTTTCTATGTATGTTTGCAATAGGACGATCTAATAGGACGCAAATTAATTTATATTTTAATATGTGTGTGTGCATACATATAGACAGAGACATTACGATGATACCATTACCGTTTATTATAAAACTATAGAGAAAGAAAATTAAGTACACTTCAAAACTAATCTCAAATTAGCTAGTATCAATCATCGAGTACCATAAACATCACATCCAAGTCTGGGGGCTAATTTAGATTATATATATATATATATTCTAGTAGCTAGCTAGCTATTAATACTTTCGTTAGTGGGTCTAAAGTCACTCGAAGGACAGCGAGCGGCCCATGAAATGGGCATCCAAAAGCTTGGGTTATGGTTTAGTCTTCCCCACAAATTATCGATCAACTCCAACTTGCTTCATCACTCACGCAAATTAACTTTACATCTCTCTTTCGGGTGCTATATATGCATATATAAATATTTAAAGTGCGGCGAGAAAGAGATCGCTTTAGCTTCAGGTTCCCCTCTCCCATCCGACCATGTTGGAAAAGTTAAAATACAACATGAAAGAAGTACGTAGTTATGATTTGGAATCTGAGACGTGACATCTCAAGTTGGGGAAAATGAAAGAAGTCGTAGTTATTAAGGTCCCCAATTAAGTTGGTAAGGAGACTTGGGAGGGTCAAACTACCAGTGTCGCCAGACTGCACACAAACTCGGTGTTGGGGATCGAAACCTCCCATCAAGATCATAAAGATAAAAAAAACAATATATCACAAGAAAAACACAAAGAAATTAACGTGGTCCAGCCGACCAAATTCGATTTACGTTCATAGAAATAATGAGAGAAATATCACTATATCCACTATGAGAAAATAAAGATTACAAGAAAATATCCAAGTATTTCTCTACATCTCACATTATCTCTTGTATCATATACAAGAGATCTCACATTATCTCTTGTATCATATACAAGAGATATATAGAGTGCTATATCAGAATAATATTATTATTATCTAATTGATATTCAAATTTAATTAAAATATCATTAACTGATCTAACAACTGAACTGAAATTTTTTTGATGAACGTTATGACACAAACCCAACACTCGGCCAGCTATTACATCTCCACAGCAAACATTCTGTCGAGCACGGATCATGGAGTTGTGGGCCTACTAAATATTTAACCGAGCATGCGATGCGATTGCAAGCAGAGAGAGTGGGATCAACAAGCAAAACAAACAAGCAAAAAGCAACTCACCCACGGCCGCGAGATTCAACCGTGCGTTGCTTACGCGACCATTTTCCATCGACACCCAAAGCTTCACCATCCCGCTACTGCTGGGGCCCCTGATATGTGTTTGTGGGTTGGGGACACAAACCTAAGAGAAGTCGTACGTCGTGCAAGATCCTTGGCATTAACTCCATCAAAATAAATAAATAGAATAAAATAAAATGATCGACTCCCATGGCCAGTCTCCAGCGGAGTTAAAGCGCGGAGCAGTGACAGCGATGATTCATGAGACGCACGTGAGGTTAAAGGACGCGCGTGGCAGACAATGTCAGGAGCTGAGGGGTGCACTGCAAATGCAGTGCGGACAACAACAGTATTGTTGCCGTGCATCGGATCCAACGCCCCAGTACTGTCCTCCACCTCTTATTTTTCTTCTTCCTCTTTCGTATTGGCTTTAGCTTCTTCCCAAATAAAAAGGGGGAAAAAAACCTCTCCATCGCAGTCTCACTTCTCTTTTCGCACTGCTTTGCTTTTCCTTTATTATGTTATGGTGTGAATAAAAGAATGGATAAGTTTGCAGTAAAATAAGAAAAAAAAAAAGCTCCTGTCCTGCATGCTCCTGCTGCAGCGCTGTGTTTCTCTTTAATGTCTCGGGATCGCTGTCTCTCTCTCTCTCTCCCCCCACGTCCTGTACCCCTCCGTTCTCCGTTCTCTCTCTAGTTGGAAAATAGAAAAAGATAAAGAGAACATACAGGGGGACCCAAAATGGGCACCTGCATCCCTCGATCGATGTTTTCGGAGGAAAGACCCTCCATCTGATAAATTGATGAAGATCGTAGTACCAGGCTGACGTAAAAAATAAATAAATAAATAAATAAAGGTTCCCATGTACTTTTATTTTCTATAGAGCTCATTTTTGGGAAGGGAGCTGCTACATGCGCCCCCATACTTTTTCCCGTGAAGACAACGAAGTCAAATCATTTGCAACTTTATCATTTAGGACTAAATTTATCTTATATATTTTTTAGTGAGCCACATTTCCTTTTCTCCCCTAGGCTGTTTCTCTAAGTGAACCCCAATTCTTATTCTCTTTATTTTCGAACGAGTTATCCAAGAAAAAAAAAAAATGGAAAAAATAGGAGAAAAATAAACGATCCAAGAAATCCTAAATGTTCAACTAAATTTGCATCTCATCATGATTCCTAACGATTTTTTGAACTTTACGTGATTATTTCTTTATAAATCTGGTGTGTATATATTTTGTTGAGAGCTTTTGAGTAGATTGAAAAGGATGAAGAACAAGATTATAAAATTGGTAAAAATCGATAAATATCCTTGTTTAGGGATATATTTAAAGTATTTATGTACTCAATAAACAGTATAAGTTGAATGATAAATGAAGATAGATATTTTTAAAAATTTTGATAATAGGTTTAGTTGTCGCGACTATTTTTTGGAAGTTGGTTGGACACCCTGGTCGGGATGGCAATGCTGACCCAATCAAATGCTGATCGGGATTACTATCCCGTTCAGAGTATTCATTTCGGGGTTGTAATCACATCCAAAGTATTCACTGGTCGGGGCTATAACCCCATCAAAAGTATTCACTAGCTGGGTTTTCCACCCGACCAATAAGATTCCAAAGTTTCAAATAGCGTATTGTATCAAAGTAAGTACAAATTGATAACGAAAGTTATATTTAATTGACAACAAGTTGAAATTAACATCTTCCCCTAAATACAAACGAAAAGTTATCCCAATTCAAAGTGTTTATCACTCCCGACCAGTAAGATTGGAAAATTTTCATAAAGAAGTTAATACCCACCGGCCGTGTTGTACACCCCGGCCAACAAAGTTCACTAGCCGGTGATGAAACCCCGGCCAATGGGCTTTTCATATGAATTTGTTACTTTAAGAAATGTCTATTAAGAATAAGTTATTTCATTCGATAATGGTGAACATTACGCATAAATCACGAATATTGATAACCATCAAATTAAAAACGTTCATAACGAAAAATAGATAATATTGACAATAAGTTGAAGTTAAGATCATCATCTGTTCAATACAAACAAAAAAGTAAAATTACAAAAGTGAAATTATTCATAACATCATAATTACAAAGTTATGTATAGTGAGTATGGAAGTACAACACACTATCGCCTAGCAATTTTTCTAACATGACGGCAGGTCCATCCACCCATTGTTGGCGGTTCCGAAGATCTACTCTCGACTTGGTTTTTGACATCGGCTAAATCAAATAAGCCCGACGTTGCTTGTATAATACTGATATCCCAATACTGCTTATATAATGAAGTTGGTATTCGTTTTCGGATGTCATCTTTCGACAAATGTTAATATCTCAACACTACTTATAAAATGATGATTGTTTTTATTAGCTCCACAAACTATATATTCGACTGGCTCAACCTTAGTGGTCACACAACTATTTTTCTTCGTATGATTGATGCATCTCAATGGTTCTCTTTCCTGACAATAATTGTTATATCAAATCTAACTACGCAAATGTGGAATTTATAAATATACGCATTAAAGTGAATAGACGTACATCAAAGGCTTCGTACCACCTTTTTTTCCTCTGATGTGAGGCCGTCGGTCTAATTTGAGATGACTCAGGTTGATCCATCTGCATAAATATTAAACATACATTAATCCAAAATTACAATAATAACCACACAAAATTGGTCCAATATTGTGTTGGTGACAATGCGTTTTTTTCAGTTCCATAAAAATCCTACTAAATATTATCACATAAGAAAAGATGAAATTTGGATGTTCAAATTGAATTTTCAAATTATCAAATGCTAAATACTACTCAAAATTGGATGTCCCTATTATATCCTAAACCCTACTAGCCTTATTAAACAATATAGGAGATGAAAATGAAATGAGAGGAAAGAGATATGAATAATATCTTGTTGGTGGGGCTCAACGGCATCGCCTTTGCAGGCTGATCTTAACGGCGGAGGGCGTGACCAAAATTTAAGGCTCGATTTGAGCGGTGATTGTTGAAAAAAGAGGGAGAAGTCTGAGCGGAAGAAGAAGAGAGCAAGTTGGAGGAAGAAGAGAGAGAGAGTGGGGAGGAAGAAAAAGAGAGAGTACATTGAAAAACCTAATCTCCTAGTGAGCCCCAAATTTTTCTTAGTGAGCCACATTTTTCCTTTCAAATATTGCATTGGTGATTACAGGGGTAAAATTGAAAAATTCATGGGGCTCACTAAGAAAACAAAGGCTAGTTTCAAACTACCCCGGAGCTCACTAAAAAATTGGGACTCACTAGGACAAGTATGGGGCGCATCTAGCAACTCCCTTTGGGGAAACCTGTGTGTGTGCACGCGCGCGCGTGTATGTGTATGTGTGTGTGTCTATATATATATATATATATATATATATATATATATATATATATATATATATATATATATATATATATATATATATATATGTATGTATGTATGTATGTATGTATGTATGTATGTATGTATGTACGTATGTACGTATGTATGTACGTATGTACGTATGTACGTATATACGTATGTATATGTATGTATGTATGTACGTATGTATGTATGTGTATATATATATATATATATATAGAGAGAGAGAGAGAGAGAGAGAGGAGAGGAAACGGGAAATACACCGGCGGTGAAGGGAGTTCCTTCACCGCCGCTTAGATGGTCCAATAAAATTATAACACGGGACGTCATTCAAGGTATCAAATAAATGAATTCTCTTAAATTGACACAACGTGTAATAATTTTATTGGGTCACCTAAGCGGCGGTGAAGGAAACTTTCTTCACCGCCGGTGTATTTCCCGTTTTCTCATATATATATATATGTGTGTGTGTGTGTGTGTGTGTGTGTGTGTGTGTGTTGGCAGTGAAAATTTCTAAGTTAAAAGTATTTTCCATAACAGAACGCGGAGCCAATTCAGTAGCCCCGCATTTGGTAATATTAACCCTGCGTTTGAATAAAACGCGGAGATGTTTAATAGCTCCGCGTTGATCCCGCAGTTTGGCTAGTATTAGCCTCACGTTTGAGTGAAACGCGGAGATGATCAATAGCTCCGCGTTAGCTCCGCATTTTGGTTTTTTAGCACCGCATTTTGATGCGATTAAAGCTCCGCGTAAGTAGATAACCAGAATCTCAAATTGATTGAGATTATGATTCTGGGCCTATCCAAATACCCAAATCAAGTCTAATCAGAATTGCATCAAAACTAAGATATTTGATTGGAATCCCTGATAATGACGAGTTCTATTTAGATAGAAACTCTTGTATTAATCTGGGGCTATAAATACCTTCCTCGTGAAACTCTAGGGATCTTCTTTTTGGCATCTGAAGTCTCCTATCGATCCTTTGGCAATTCAAGTACGCGAGAGAGCCTTGAAGCCTTTGCTGATCATCTTTTTTTCGGCAATTGAGATATTTTTCTGAAATCTTGGAGAATTCAAGTTACGCACAGAGCTTTGAGCTCGTGAAGATCAGAGAAAATCACCATCTTCTTTCTGGAATTTTTGAGAAGTTTGAGTTACGCGAGAGAGCCTTGAACAAATCAAAACCAGAGAAGATCGTCTATATTCAGCCGATATCTTTAAAAGAGAAAATTTCAACGTACCGATCGTCCATGGGAACTACTATAGATCCCATCGCCACAGATCCCACAACAAATTGTAAAAGAGAGAGATTGAACTATAAAATCCTCTCGTTTATTCTTTTTTTTATTCCTTATTCACTTTCATTGTAATCTAAGATGTGTTCAATGGAAGGAAGCGAAGAAACTTTTGCGACGAACAAACTGGCGACCACAGTGGGAGTCATCTCTTTCACGGATGAAGAGATAGTGGCGCAATCGGACGTTGACTTGATCGGATCCGAAGTAGACACGCTGGTCGTTGAAATCGACCAGCAGAAGTACGAGGAGTTCCTCTCCTCCGGATCAGGTGACTTAGATGAGACACGACACTATCGTCGCATGTACTCCAATGCCCGAGTGACGGGTAGAAAGGTATCCACCGAGAGACGGGGATCCTTGGAGACTGCGGCTATAGAGCCGGAGTTCACACAAGAAATCCTAGCCGAGGATAAGCTTCCGATTGCCGAAGAAGATCTAGGGACTGGACTGACCAGGACCCAACTCCGGAACAAGAACCGGAGAGCGAGGCGTAGAGCCCTCAGAGCCCGCCTTGGACGCGGAGCTAACTCTAGAGGACGCGAGGCTATGGTCCCTCGCAAACTGGCTCGCGCTACCTGCGAGACTAGTCTCTACCGCATTAAACGCGAAGATATAACTTGTCTTAAAAGCAAGGAAAAGCCAGCGTGTGATTTTCCACGCGAGGCTATTACTGAGCCTAGCGAGAGACGCGAAACCAGTAAGGGTTGCGCTAGTCGCAGAATACCCAACACTCGCGAGTTACGCGAGTATAAAAATCCTTCAAAGCCAGCGTGTGATTTTCCACGCGAGGCTATTACTGAGCCTAGCGAGAGACGCGAAGCCAGTAAGGGTTGCGCTAGTCGCAGAATACCCGACACTCGCGAGTTACGCGAGTATAAAGATTCTTTGAAGCAAGCGTGTGATATCCCACGCAAGGCCGATACTGAGCCAAGCGAGAAACGCGAAGCCAGTAATACTTGCAATAAACGCAAGACTTCTGATATCCGCGAGGAACGCAAAG
The DNA here is from genome assembly GCA_036321105.1 of Dracaena cambodiana. NCBI lineage: Eukaryota > Viridiplantae > Streptophyta > Magnoliopsida > Asparagales > Asparagaceae > Dracaena > Dracaena cambodiana. Next base: position 9,879,693 of record JAYEPQ010000012.1, read on the forward strand.
ATGATTGGCAAATAGTTGTCAGTCGTAAAAATCGTGCTAGGCGCGAAGCTATGATCTGCGTTAAACACAAAGATAAGCCAGCATGCAAGACCTTCCCTTCACGCGGGGCTATTATTCCAGAAGCTAAACTTCTAAAGACATACCAAGCCAGCGAGAGACACGAGGCTAGTGTGGATAAGCACGGAGCTATTCTTCAGGCCCGCAATATGAAACGCGAGGCTATTCCTAAGCCCCGCGAGGATCGGTCCGACCCCAGAGTCAGGGTTGATCAGTCAAAGAAGCTTCAATGGGTTCCCAGACCTTCTCAAGAGTTGAATGGACCTCCTGACTCCATGGCTAAAGGCACTGATCTCAGGGAGCATCTGTCCAGAAAGAGAAACGTAGAACAACTTCAAGCAGAACCTATCTGTCATTGCCAGCAACTAATGACCGCAGTGTCCGCTGTAATGGACAATTGCGGCTGCAGCAAGAGCAGGGTATCTGCGTTTGATCGATTAATCGAGCCGAACAAGAACCCTGCGAAGAAACCAAAGACTACTTCCCTGAGGCAATGGAGAGCTGTAACCTCCAACATGGTGGGAAAAGGAAAGAAAATCGTAGAGACGGATGATGATTCAGAATCGAGCGATGGAGAACCGTCTCATGTTACTCGACTAAAATCAGGAGCCGTCCCGCCTCGAAATTATAAGAGGCTCGCAGGGGGTTTTTATGATGAAGACAGTGATAATTCGGCCATAGCCTCACCTCGTTCCTCCGCATCATCTCGACTACAGAAGTCAGCATCGCACATGGCAGATAAATCTGATGATATCAATCAGAGATTTGAAGCTCAAGAAAGAATGATTCGAGAGTAACAGAAAACGATTGAAGACCTTAGGATGCTACTTTTAAAAGTTGTCGAGGATAATGTTAAACAGGGCAAGAAGACTTCAAATGAAGAAGAACGGGAGGAGAAAGCCCACTCGATGCATGAGGAAGAAGATAGATTTTCTTTCCATGATCTGCATGAAGAGAAGCTTGAAAAGTTACAGAATCAACTCGAAGTTTTGATGCGTAAAAAAGAGTTGAAGGAGTCAGGGGTCTCTAGACCATATCCACCAGAGTGGGATGTGGTGTCTTATCCTCCAAATTATAAGCCGCTCAAGTTAGAGCCTTATGACGGGAAGGGATCGCCCAGTCAGCACATCTATTATTTCTTGTCCCAAGCAGGACATCTATTGGGTAATGACCCAATTATGACAAAAGTATTCGCGAGTACTTTGCGAGGGCCTGCCTTTACTTGGTTCATGCAGTTGCCCCCAGGATCCATTAATGCCTGGTTTGATGTCGAGAAATTATTTCTCTCACGATTTTTTGAGGATGATACCGAGATTACGGTTTATTCCCTCCTTGCAACTAGACAAGGAGAACAAGAAACGGTTAAAGATTTCATAGAAAGGTTCCGGGAGAAGTCCGTACATTGCAAACACGGAATGATCCAGGAAACTCTAGTCGAGACCTGTCGACACAATCTTAAGACCAATGTGCTCCTCAAAATGGGGGCCGTAGAGTCTAAGACGTGGAGGGACCTGCTCAAACAAGGGGAGCAAGCTGAAGACTTGATTCACCGAGTTGAAGAGTCCCGTGGGTCAAGAAGTGCTGGGGGTAATAAATCATATACCCAAAACAACAGCAACAAGAATAAAGGGAAAGCAGCGATGTCGTCAGAAACTGCTCCTTAGAAAGCCAGTCCTCCGCCAGAGCCGAAGTCTCAAGGTCAGCGAAGATCAAGGCAAATTAGACCGCAGCAAGAAAGGAATTACACTTTCAAAGCTGAACAGACACCTGTCCTCTTTCACTTGCTCCAGAAAAAGGGAATGCTAAAACTTCCGGAGAATAAGAAGCCGGAAGACGCTGGTAAGACAAAAGATCCCAACTACTGTCTCTATCACCGGAATGTTGGGCACCCTACCCGGGATTGTTTTAAGAATATGATCCAAGCACTAATAGAAGCTGGGGTTCTGACGCTTAAGGAAAAGCAGAAGAAGGTCACTGCCAATATGACAACCATAGTGGTTGGAACCCACGAGTTCCCCGTAAGAGTGACTCCAATCCCAAAGGGTGAGGCAGTTACAAAGAATCTTGATCCTTACAACAAAGCCCAAGAAGGACTTGTCCCCATAACAACCCAAAGAGGGGAAGTTATGTGGGTTCACCCTGATTTGCTGGAAGATGAACAATGGACTACTTCAAGAGGTCCAGAGAAGAAGCGGGCTGTCAATGCCATCTCTGCAGATATAAAGGAAGAATATATAGCTTCAGACGCCTTCACAAATTCTGAAGAAGAGCCTGAAATTATGGCCACTCATGAAGATGGGGCAGGCCCTTCCGGTACTCGATCCGGGAAGACATATCTTAAGGATTACACTAGAGTAGATCCAAAAGATATCTATGCAGAACTCTCAAAGCCTGCGAAGCAGAAAGGACTTCGCTTCCAGAAGAATCCTATTCGAGAAGAAGGAGCTAGCGAGACTACCTTCAAGTTTGACATAATTACTCAGTTGGCAAATATCCCAGCACGAGTAACGCTTTACGAATTATTGAGATTATCAAAATCAACATGTGAAGCTCTAAGAGAGGCCTTGACAGACTCTGAGTCATTTTTAGCTCAGATAGTCGAGCCGGCCGACGAAGAACAGGACTCTTGCCCCTGCTGTCACCAAGTGAGGAGGCATGTCCCACAAATCATCTTCTCTCCAGAAGACATGCAGGTGAGGAATATAAAGCATAACAGGCCTTTATATTTTACCGGATATGTCGGATCCACAAAAGTGGACCGAATTCAGATTGATCCGGGTTCTGCACTAAGCGTCGTACCCAGAAAGTTGATGCAGCTGTTAGGAATCTCCCTCCATCGCCTGACACCAACCAACACAATGATATACGGCTTCAACGCTAATAATAGCCGTCCCCTTGGGAAAATCCGACTCCGATGTCAAATCGGGGATTTGAGGACAGAAGCTACATGCTACGTCATTGATGCAGACACCTCCTACAACATTCTGTTGGGGCGGCCGTGGATCCATGCTCACATGATAGTTCCGTCGACCCTCCACCAATGCATGAAATATTGCGATGAGGAAGGAGAGGTCCGGACGCTAATTGCCGACAAGCAACCATTCAAAGGATTGGAGAATCACTTCACGGACGCTGCACTCTACAAGCCAGCCCATGAAGCCTCCAATGACAAACCTCCAAAGCCCGAGGACAGTGGCAACGAAGCCGACACGGAGTATGAACCTTTTGATGAGGATGATGGGGGTGATTATGAAATTAACCCCAACCTAGATTTTACTCTTAGTTTTGATAATATAGTTGATGTAATAGAGAGTGAATGGGTTATTAATGAAAATATAAAGTTAGTCTACGAGCATGTTGTAGCTACTGAATCTGAACCCTCTTGTACTTCCACTGAAGTGGATGATCTGACCGAACTCGAAGTTCTGGCGGCATACCATTTTCCCCTCAGGTCTTCCCTCCTCTCTCAATTAAAAATAACCGAGGATCAAGGGCACTTCTTTGAAGTGCCTCCCCGACAGAAGTCCCAAAAGCCGATCATGTTCGGCAAAGTGGTCACGACGTCTCGACAAAGACAAAGTAGTGAAGGTGATGAACAGACATCACCCCAATTTCATATGTATGAACAAAGATCCCGACAGATGATGGAAGAGATGGGATATAACTTTATCCAGAAGTCGGGATTAAACTTCGGAAAAGGGCGACGGAATTTCATACCCTCGTTTAGACCGAGAGGAAAGAGTCCTGATTATTATCAGAAGACCCGTAGGGGGTTGAGCTATGTGTCTACTCCCTCATCGCCATCCAAGGATGAAGAGAGTTCTTTGGATAAAGAAGAAACATCTTCGCCCGACCATGATTCGGATATAAGCACCGGTGCTTGGTTTCAATCTTTGACGGTCAATATAGTTTCATCCGCGTCAGAAAGCGATGAGGAACCAATTGACGTCCAAGATGATGCTTGGGCCAGGCATATGGACACTCTCTGGGATGTCCGCTTTGAATAGCGTGACCCGCCTACAGAAGACAAATTAATACAAGTTAACATGGGAACGGAAGAAAATCTGAAACCCATTTTCATAAGCGACACACTAACTCGTTTAGAAAAGGAGGAACTAATATCTCTTATCAAAGAGTATATAGATGTGTTCGCATGGAGTTATGAAGATATGTCTGGGCTTGACCCTCAAATTGCCACACACCGGTTAAATATTAAAGAAGATGCTAAGTCTGTCAAACAACAGCAAAGGCGTTTTCGACCGGAACTGATGGAGACAATAGTTGCTGAAGTCAACAAGCTTATACAATCCGGATTCATCCGAGAAGAGCAGCATCCTGACTGGGTGGCTAACATAGTGCCAGTTCGCAAAAAGAATGGCAAAATCCGAATATGCATCGATTTTCGAGATCTGAACGCTGCATGTCCTAAGGATGAGTTTCCACTCCCCATCACCGATGTGATGATTGATAATACTTGCGGTTATGAGAGGACGTCCTTTATGGATGACTTCTCAGGCTATAACCAAATTAAAATGCACCCGGATGATGAAAAGCATACAGCTTTCAGAACGCCGCTGGGGGTATACTATTACACAGTGATGCCATTCGGATTAAAAAACGCAGGTGCCACCTACCAACGCGCAATGAGTGTCATATTCAAGGAACACCTGCGCAGAATAGTGGAGTGCTATGTGGATGACTTAGCAGTCAAAAGCAAAAACAAAGAAGATCATCTTCATGATTTAAGAGTGGTTTTCGATCTTATGAGGAAACATCGTCTGAAGATGAACCCTACCAAGTCATTCATGGGGGTATCCAGCGGGAAATTTCTTGGGTTCATAATCACCTCAAAAGGAATTTTTCTTGACCCTGAAAAGGTAAAAGCGATTAGCGAAATGCCACCTCCCCACAATCTTAACGAATTAAGGGGATTACAGGAAAAACTTGCCTATATTCGACGCTTCATTTCCAACCTATCTGGACGATGCCAGCCATTCTCAAAACTTATGAAAAGGGAGTGTCTTTCATATGGGATGAGGCATGTCAACAGGCCTTTGACTACCTTAAAGAATACCTCACCAAACCTCCTGTTCTTATGGCACCGATCCCCGGGCAGCCCTTCCTCATATATGTGAGGGCCATGGATAATGCCTTAGGCGCATTACTAGCTCAATATAATGAGCACAGCCATGAACATGCCCTCTACTATTTAAGTAGAACAATGATTGGGGCCGAACAACGGTATACCCCGATTGAAAAGGAATGTTTAGCCCTAGTGTTCGCCGTTCAGAAAATGCGACACTATCTCTCTGGGCAAACGATTCATGTCATATCACGGGTTAATCCCCTGAAGATTCTGATGACAAAACCAGGGGCTTTAAATGGCCGACTGGCAAAATGGGCCCTGCTACTGTCGCCCTATGACATACACTTCGTTCCTCAAAAGGCGACGAAGGGATAGGCAATTGCTGATTTTCTTGCAGACCACCCAATTCGGTCTAATACCAAACATATGTCAGGGGTCAACACAGTCAGTAAAGAGCAACCATGGCAAATGTTCTTTGATGGTACTGCGAGACGATCTGCTGCTGGAGTGGGAGTTGTGCTGATATCCCCACACAAACATATATTGCCTAACGGTTACTCATTAACAGAACCGTGCATGAATAATGTAGCGGAGTACAACGCGCTCATTATCGGCTTAAGAATAGCTCTGCAACTGGGGGTGAACCATCTAGAGGCATATGGAGACTCTAAGCTCATCGTCAATCAGATGACAGGTGAATATGAAGTCAGACATGAAGCCCTCATCCCCTATTATCAGCTAGCCATTGAACTAGCTGGATATTTTGAACAATTCTACATATCTCATATATCTCGGAATGAGAATGTATATGCAGATGCCATTGCCGCATTAGCTGCAACATTGGCAACCCCGCCAGGTGAGGTTAAAAGCATCACCATTGAAACCAGGGAGCTCCTTCATTCAGATACTCTTCTTCAAAATAAAGAAGTATGCCAAGTAGGCCTAACCCTGGAGTCCCGTGATTGGCGATTTTCGTTTGTGGATTACGCTTTACATGGGATATTACCAGAAGATCCTAAGGAAGCCACCTCGATAAAGAGGAAGGCCCAAAGATTTTATTATGACCATAAACTTCAGACTTTATATAGAAAGTCAAGAGATGGTCTGCTATTACGCTGCATATCAAAAGCGGAAGCAGAAGAAGTGCTGAGAGAAACACACGATGGAGTATGTGGAGCTCATCAGCCCGGTCCTAAACTTGGTGTAGAAACCCAAAAAAAAAACTTTTTTTGCTAAGTGGGCACACCCGCGGGTGCTCAACCCGCGGGTGCACCCGCGGGAAGCCCCGAGGGATGCAACCCGCTGGAACACCCGCGGGTTGCAACCCGCGGGAGAATTCCCGCGGGTTGCCACCTGCGGGAGGATTCTTGCGGGTGGCAACCCGCGGGGGCGATCCCGCGGGTTGCCACCCGCGGGTTGTTTTTCGTTCTTTTCTAAGCCCCCGCGGGTTGCCACCCACGGGTTGTTTTCCGTTCTTTTCCGAGCCCCCGCGGGAGCCCCCGCGGGTTGCCACCCGCGGGAGGATTCCCGCGGGTGCCAACCCGCGGGGGGGATCCCGCGGGTTGCAACCCGCGGGAGGATTCCCGCGGGTGGCAACCCGCGGGGGCGATCCCGCGGGTTGCCACCCGCGGGTTATTTTCCGTTCTTTTCTGATTGTTTGTTTTCTATTTTTGGACTGATAATCCGTGATCCGATTTTTCAGGAGAGAATTGAGCCGGATTTGGAGCTTCTTCGGTCTATAAAATACAAGAATTTAACCGGAGAGAGGACTTTTGGATTGGAAGACTTTGGGACGATTACGGGCGAGCTCGTGAGATCAAAGAAAAGAGCAGAGCCATCTTCTCCTGGTCGGACGGTCAACGGAGGCAGCAACAAGACTCCACCGCCACCCGAACCCACATAAAAAAGGGAATAAATTAATATTCCCGTTCTTGTTATTTCTCGATATTTTTTGTAATTTCAATTTCGTTGTAATTCAAATAATTTTGCAATGGAATCAAAGATTCAATTTTCGGACGTACAAGAACTGGCGACCACAGTGGGAGCCCCTCTGTTTACCACAGAGAATCTGGTGGCGCAGTCCGACCGGGTGCCGATTGGCTCAATGGTTGAGACGCTGGTCATAGAAGTTGACCAGCAAAAATATGAGGAATTTCTTTCTTCCTCTGATTCGGAGCCTAGGCGTCATCGCCGGGTGACGATGAAAAAAGGTGAGGCATCATCGCCCACCGGAAAGGCGTCATCGCCTATGAAAACTTATGAGGCGTTATCGCCCGTTCGAACTAACAAGACGTCATCGTCTGTCAAGAACACGGCGTTATCGCCCATTCCAAAGTCAAGCCAAAAGTCAAACCAGTCCCTGACCCGCTCCCAAAAGAGAAACCTAAGGCGTAGAGCCCAACGGGCCCGCCTCAACAGTGCCTCTGGAAAATTGCGGTCATAAAATCCAGATCAGGAAACATCAGAGAAGAAAAATTCCAAAAATGAAAATCCGCAGGCAGAAGTGCGGGTTGCACCGCACGGGGCAACCCCGCAGTTGCAACTGCGGGTGGAAACCAGCGGTTCCAACCGCGGGTTGCACCCGCCCCCACGGTTGCAACCGCGGGTGGAAACCCGCGGTTCCAATCGCGGGTTGCACCCCGCAGGTGCAACCCTGCGGTTTCAACCGCGGGTGGAAACCCGCGGTTCCAACCGCGGGTTGCACCCCGCGGGTGCAATCCCGAGGTTGCAACCGCGGGTTTCCAACTGCGGGTTGCACCCCGCGGGTGCAATCCCGAGGTTGCAACCGCGGGTGCAAACCCGCGGTTCCAACCGCGGGTTGCACACCGCGGGTTTCCCTCGGGTTGCACTCCGCAGGAAAAATCATGGGTTGGTTATGATGTCTATTTGGGCACACGCGCAGTGAGCACACAGCGCACACCTAACTTTTTGGTTACTCTCTTAGGTATACCATCATGTTCCTCTTCAAACAAATATAAGGATGTGCTCATGCACTCACCTGAGGATATATCTTCAAGTTCCTCTTCGGATGAACATATTCCGAAGGATAAGTCAGATGCGTGCGGGGCCCGTGCAATTGCGCAAGCCAACACACACTCTAGAAGGCTCCATAAAAGAGACCGTGTTGATATGGGAAAAGCTCTCAGCCCTGAAATATTGCAAACTCTCCAGTATTATGAACCAAATTTGCGACGCAAAATGCGTCAAGATGCAAATAGAGAGGAGAAGATACCTCAAGATTTGAGAGAGTATCTCAATTGGAAGAAGAACTCCTCACAAAATGTTCCTCACTGCCAATGCGAACAGCTGATCTCAACTGTTCTATCAAACTGCCAGTGCAATTCAAAACGATCAGTTTTTGAGCGGATCACCGAACCTAAAAGAATACGGACGGTGAAAAAGGCGTACTCTGGAACCGATCTACTTGCTGCCTCATCAAATATGGTTAATAAAGGCAAAAAGGTGGTCGGAAATAACCCTTCGGATAAGGAAATCACTCCAGGATCAAAAAGAGTTTCTATCGAACCAGAGGGCGCGCTTCTAGAAGAAGTCTCTGAAAGGCTTGAGAGACAAGAAAAACGTCTCGAACAGCAAGAGGAGACCATAGAAGAAATGAAACAATTTTTAATTGAGTTGCTGGCTCAAACTAGGAGGAACCAATCCTCGTCGTCTATTTCTGGTCTGCAGAAAGGAAAACAACCCTTCCAAATAAATGAAGACAGCAAGGACGAGGATGAAGAAGTGCCTCCTCATTCAAGAGAAGAAGAGGAAGTGAAGGTTATCATTAATCCTGACGTGGAAAAAATAGAGAAGATAGAGAATCAACTACAAGCTCTTCTTCATCGAAAGAAACTGCAAGAGGTGGGGGTAGTCCGTCCTTATCCCATAGAATGGGAGACCGTGCCTTACCCTACAAAATACAAACCGTTGAATCTTTAGTCACTCGACGGTAAAGGTTCGCCACAACAGCACATCTTCTACTTCCTCTCACAGACAGGACATCTCATGGGGAATGATCCAACTATGACTAAGATATTTGCGAGCACTTTACGGGGGCCCGCATTTACTTGGTTCATGCAGCTATCCCAGGGAATAATTAAATCATGGGCCGATGTAGAACGTGAGTTCTTAGCCCGATTCTTTGAATATGATACAGAAGTCTCCATATTATCCTTGCTAGCGGCGAAGCAAGAAGAAGGCGAAACGGTTAAAACTTATGTCGAGCGATTCCGAGAGCTTTCTGTTCGATGCCCACATGGCATGACGCAGGACACGCTTGTGGAAACTTGCAGACACAACTTGTTGACCGATATCCTAGACAAGATGGGCTCGGTCGAATCCAAATCATGGAAAGATCTGCTTAAGCAAGGTGAACAGACTGAAGAGATACTTCGACGCCTCGAAGAACAATAGTCTGCAACCGGAGATAGTACAAACGAATCTCCATTCCATTTTTTCCGTTCAAAAGGGAAAGACATAATAGAAATGGCGGTAAAAAGTACACCGAAGCAAAAACCATGGCCAACTACAAGCAACACAGCAAAGTCACCCAGGCTTCAAAAGCAGTATTCGTTCAAGGATGAACATACTGCTACTATGTTCAATCTGCTCAGCAAGCGCAAGATGCTCAAGTTGCCGGAAAGTAAGAGGCCTGAAGAAGTAGGGAAGACTAACGATCCGATTTACTGCCTGTACCATCGGATTGTAGGTCACCCCACAAAAAATTATTTTATCTTAAAAGATAAAATTCAAGCGTTAATTGACGCTGGAGCAGTTCAGCTCAAAACTGAACAAAAAAGGAGTTAGAGCTAACTCCGACACATTTAATGTGTAAGGTCTAAAGGTACCACTTGGGCTCACAACAATTTCCAAAAAATAGGCTCAAGGCGGTTAATTTAAACCCCCATATATATATGTAAAAAAAAAAAATGAATCACCCAACGCCGACAAGGTTACGGGAAGAGAATAAATTTCTCGCCAACCCCATCATACTGGGGGTAATAAGTATGAACTGCCCAACACCGCTAAGGTTACGGGAAGAGAATAAAATTCTCGTCAACCCCACCATACTGGGGTTAATAAGTATGAATTACCCAATGCCGACAAGGCTACGGGAAGAGAATAAATTTCTCGCTAACCCCACCATGCTGGGGGTAATAAGTATGAATTACCCAATGCCGACAAGGCTACGGGAAGAGAATAAATTTCTCGCCAACCCCACCATGCTGGGGGTAAAAAGCATGAATTACCCAACGCCGCTAAGGCTACGAGAAGAGAATAAATTTTTCGCCAACCCCACCATACTGGGGGTAATAAGTATGAATTATCCAACGCCGACAAGGCTACGGGAAGAGAATAAATTTCTCGCCAACCCCACCATTATAAATTATCCAACGCCGCTAAGGCTACGGGAAGAGAAAAAATTTCTCGCCAACCCCACCATACTGGGAGTAATAAGTATGAATTACCCAATGCCGACAAGGCTACGGGAAGAGAATAAAATTCTCGCCAACCCCACCATGCTGGGGGTAAAAAGCATGAATCACCCTAAGCTGCTAAGGTAAAGGGAAGAGAAAAAAATTTGGCATTTAAGCCCAAACGAGACTCTCGACAACTCACCATGCTGAGGGGAATAGCATGGCTAGCCCGACTCAAACGGTAGTTGGTAAAGGCAAATCAAACCCGTTGATAGCTGGGGGTTTGCTAAAAATTTTAATCAGATAAATCTCCTGTCACGTTAAGATTTCACCTCTGACAGCAAAACTTTTCTTGTCATTTTGCTCCAACAGAGCAAGCGACACTCCAAAATATTTGTCAAGTTAAAATCATACCTCTGACATCATAATTCAAAATCAAATGAGATAAGATCCGATTAAATCCCTTATCACGTTAAAAAAAATCACCTCTGACAGAAAAGAAAATTCACACTTCATCAAGTCCAACATTACAATCTCTGATGAACGTGCTTTTGATATCGTTAAGTTAAAAATCACCTCTGACGAAAATCATCTCCCTATCAAAATAACAGTTACCTCTGATAGTCCGATTTCAAAACTAAATACGTTAACCATCACCTCTGTTTAGTCAGCTTGTCCCTATCACGACCAGATTCTCTGAATAGGTTAAGCTCCAAGACACGTTTAATGTCACCTCTGTCTTTTCCTGATTCGTCATACTAGATGTCACTGAACGGTTAGGATTAAAATAAGCACGTTAATATTATACCTCTGCTTGACCTAAAATAAATATGTTAACATCATACCTCTGCTTGTCCTCTAATGAGTACGTTAAAATCATACATCTGTTTGTTATTGAATAAATGAATATGTTAACAGTTATCTCTATCGACCAAATCTTTTAAAATGTCTATAACCAAAATTAAAGAATCCAAAGTATTTCGAAATTCAGTACGGTTCAATACAGAACTTCGAAAACTTTGGAGGGGGTTATGTAGATACCAAAAAAAAAATTTGCTAAATGGGCACACCCGCGGGTTGCACCCGCGGGAAGCCTCGCGGGGGCTCCCGCTGGTTGCAACCCGCGGGAATTCTCCCGCGGGGGGGATCCCGCGGGTTGCAACCGGCGGGAGGATTTCCGCGGGTGGCAACCCGCGGGGGCGATCCCGCGGGTTGTTTTCCGTTCTTTTCCGATTATTTGTTTCCTATTTTTGGACTGATAATCCGTGATCCGATTTTTCAGGAGAGAATTGAGCCGGATTTGGAGCTTCTTCGGTCTATAAAATACAAAAATTTAACCGGAGAGAGGACTTTTGGATTGGAAAACTTTGGGACGATTACGGGAAAGCTCATGAGATCAAAGAAAAGAGCAGAGCCATCTTCTCCTGGTCGACGGTCAACGGAGGCAGCAGCAAGACTCCACCACCACCCGAACCCACATAAAAAAGGGAATAAATTAATATTTCCGTTCTTATTATTTCTCGATATTTTTTGTAATTTCAATTTCGTTGTAATTCAAATCATTTTGTAATGGAATCAAAGATTCAATTTTTGGGCGTACACTTGGAGACCGTATAAGAAGGCTAGGATACTACTGGCCGAACATGATCACGGAAGCAATGGCATACGCTAAACAATGTCATGCATGCCAAGTTCATGCTAATTTTATTCATCAACTCCAAGAATACTTGCACAATACTGTTGCAAGTTGGCCATTTGAAGCATGGTGGACGGACATTGTGGGGCCAATAACTCCCTCGTCATCCAGAGGACATCGGTTTATTCTTGCAATAACCGATTATTTTTCAAAATGGGCCGAAGCCGTGCCCATGAAAGAGGTGAAAACGACAGATGTGATCAAGTTTATCAAGCATCATGTCATTTACCGATTTGGCGTCCCTCGACGAATCATTCATGATAACGGTCCGCAGCTCATCAGTCAGGGATTCTCCAGATTCTGCAATAAATTCAGAATCAAAGATATTGCTTCTACACCGTATAACCCTGCAGCTAATGGGTTAGCTGAAGCTTTTAACAAGACGATCATCAAACTCCTTCGGAAGTTCGTCTCTTCCAATAAACGAGATTGGGATGAAAAATTGGGAGAATGTTTGTGGGCTTATCGCACCACCGTTCGCACCCCGACCAAAACAACCCCGTTCTCTTTGGTTTATGGAAGTGAGGCTGTTTTGCCTCTTGAAATCTAGATACCATCATTAAGAGTGGCTTTAGCCACAAGGATGACGACAGAAGAGCGCCATCAGCAAAGATTGCAAGAACTAGAGGCGTTAAATGAAAAACGTATCAGGGCTCAACAGCAAATTGAGTTGTATCAAGCCCGAATATCTCAAATGTTCAATAAGAACGTCAAACCAAAGACCTTTAAATAAGGAGACTTGGTTCTGGTTGTTAAAAGGCCAATGGTGCTAACCCACAAGACTAAGGGTAAATTTGAACCCAAGTGGGAAGGACCATTTATTGTGGAGACAGTATACTCCAGTGGAGCCTATCACTTAATGAATCAAGATGACGACAGGATGATGATGCCGATCAATGGCAAATTTCTGAAGAAATACTATTCTTAGTATCCCTGGAGATACGAGTTCTTTTTAGGCATGCGCATTGAGCGCCTCTGACCTAAACCCTGGTGTGTTTGGTTCTCAAGTTTGAACCACCTCCAGCCTCTTTTTTTAGGCATGCACAGTTTGGCGCCTCTGACCTAAACCTGGTGCGTTTGGTTCTCAAGTTTGAATCACCTCCAGTCCTTTCTTAGGCATGCGCAGTTTGTCGCCTCTGACCTAAACCTGATGTGTTTGGAGTGTCCAGTTCAAGTTACGCGAGAGAGCCTTGATCCGCCTCCAGTTTGGTTCTCAAGTTTGAACCACCATCAGTCTTTTTCTTAGGCATGTGCAGTTTGGCGCCTCTGACCTAAACCTGGTGCGTTTGGTTCTCAAGTTTGAACCACCTCCAGCCTCTTTTCTTAGGCATGCGCAGTTTGGGGCCTCTGATCTAAACTTGGTATGTTTGGAGTGCCCAGTTCAAGTTACGCGAGAGAGTCTTGAACCGCCTCCAGTTTGGTTCTCAAGTTTGAACCACCATCAGTTTTTTCTTGGGCATGCGCAGTTTGGCGCCTCTGACCCAAACCCGGTGTACTCAGTGCTCAAGTTTGAACAGCCCCCAGTCTTTTAGGCATGTGTAATTAAGCGCCTCTGACCTAAAAGATATGAATTGCCCAACGCCGACTAGGCAATGGGAAGAGAACCAGTTTCTCGCCAACCCATCATACTGGGGTAAAAGTATGAATTGCCCAACGCCGACTAGGCAATGGGAAGTGAATCAGTTTCTCGCCAACCCTATCATACTAGTATTGGCAGTGAAAATTTCTAAGTTAAAAGGATTTTCCACAATAGAATGCGGAGCTAATTCAATAGCCCCGCGTTTGGTTACATTAGTCCCGCGTTTGGTTACATTAACCCTGCGTTTGAATAAAACGCGGAGATGTTTAATAGCTCCGCGTTGATTCCGCAGTCTGGCTTGTATTAGCCTCGCGTTTGAGTAAAACGCGGAGATGATCAATAGCTCCGCGTTAGCTCCGCGTTTTGGTTATTTAGCGCCACGTTTTGATGCGATTAAAGCTCCGCGTAAGCAGATAACTAGAATCTCAAATTGATTGAGATTATGATTCTGGGCCTATCCAAATACCCGAATCAAGTCTAATCAGAATTCCATCAAAATTAAGATATTTGATTGGAATCCCTGATAATGACGAGTTCTATTTAGATAGAAACTCTTGCATTAACCTGGGGCTATAAATACCTTCCTGGTGAAACCCTAAGGGTCTTCTTCTTTGGGGCATCGGAAGTCTCCTATCGATCCTTTGGCAATTCAAGTACGCGAGAGAGCCTTGAAGCCTTTGCTGATCATCTTCTGAAATCTTGGAGAATTCAAGTTACGCACAGAGCCTTGAGTTCGTGAAGATCAGAGAAAACCACCATCTTCTTTCTGGAGTTCTTGAGAAGTTCGAGTTACGCGAGAAAGCCTTGAACAAATCAAAACCAGAGAAGATCATCTATATTCGGCCGATATCTTTAAAAGAGAAGATTTCAATGAACAGATCGTCCAAAGGAACTACTATAGATCCCATCGCCACAGATCCCACACAACTATTGTAAAAGAGAGAGATTGAATTATAAAATCCTCTCGTTTGTTCTTTTTATATCTTATTCACTTCTATTGTAATCTGAGATGTATTCAATGGTAGGAAGCGAAGGAACTTTTGCGACGAACAAACTGGCGACCACAGTGGGAGCCATCTCTTTCACTGATGAAGAGATTGTGGCGCAATCGGACGTTGACTTGATCGGATCCGAAGTAGACACACTGGTCGTTGAAATCGACCAGCAGAAGTACGAGGAGTTCCTCTCCTCCGGATCAGGTGACTTGGATGAGACACGGCACTATCGTCGCATGTACTCCAATGCCCAAGTGACGGGTAGAAAGGTATCCACCGAGAGACGGGGATCCTTGGAGACTGCGGCTATAGGACCGGAGTTCACACAAGAAATCCTAGCCGAGGATGAGCTTCCGATTGCCGAAGAAGACTTGGGAACTGGACTGACCAGGACCCAACTCTAGAACAGGAACCAGAGAGCGAGGCGTAGAGCCCTCAAAGCCCGCCTTGGACGCGGAGCTGACTCTAGAGGACGCGAGGCTATGGTCCCTCGCAAATTGGCTCGCGCTACCCGCGAGACCAATCTCTACCGCGTTAAACGCGAAGATACAACTTGCCTTAAAAGCAAGGAAAAACCAGTGTGTGATTTTCCACGCGAGGCTGGTAATACTGGCGAGTTACGCAAGATTCCTGACACTCGCGAGTTACGCGAGTATAAAAATTATTCAAAGCCAGCGTGTGATTCTCCACGCGAGGCTATTACTGTGCCTAGCGAGAGACGCGAATCCAGTAAGGATTGCGCTAGTCGCAGAATACCCAACACTCGCGAGTTACGCGAGTATAAAACTTATTCAAAGCCAGAGTGTGATTCTCCACGCGAGGCTATTACTGTGCCTAGCGAGAGACGCGAAGCCAGTGATACTTGCAATAAACGCAAGACTTCTGACACCCACAAGGAACGTGAGGATGATTGGCAGATAGTTGTCAGTCGTAAAAACCGCGCTAAGCGCGAAGCTATGATCTGCATTAATCGCAAAGATAAGCCAGCGTGCAAGAACTTTCCTTCACGCGGGACTATTATTCCAGAAGCTAAACTTCCAAGGACACACCAAGCCAGCGAGAAACGCGAGGCTAGTGTGGATAAGCGCGGAGCTATTCTTCAGGCCCGCAATGTGAAACGCGAGGCTATTCCTAAGCCACGCGAGGATCGGTCCGACCCCAGAGTCAGGGTTGATCAATCAAAGAAGCTTCAGTGGATTCCTAAACACTCTCAAGAGTTGAATGGACCTCTTGATTCCATGGCTAGAGGCACTGACCTCAGGGAGCATCTCTCTAAGAAGAGAAGCATAGACCAACTTCAAGTTGAACATAGTTGCCATTGCCAGCAACTTATGACAGCAGTATCAGACGTGATGGATAACTGTGGCTGCAGCAAGAACATGATATCTGTGTTCGACCGATTAAACGAGTCAAACTAGAATCCTGCTAAGAAGACAAGAACCACTCCCCTGAAACAAGGGAGAGCTGTAACTTCCAACATGGTAGGAAAAGGGAAGAAAATTGCAGATACGGATGATGATTCAGAATCGACCGATGATGAACCTCATCGTATTACTCGACTAAGATCAGGAGCCGTTCCGCCCCGAAATTATAAGAAGCTCGCAGGGAGTTCTTACGACGAGGACAGCGATAATTCCGCTATAGCCTCGCCTCCATCCTCTACATCGTCTCGACTGCAGAAGTCAGCATCGCATATGGCGGATAAGACTGACGATATCAATCAGAGATTTGAAGCTCAAGAAAAGATGATTCGAGAGCAGCAAAAGATGATTGAAGGTCTTAAGAGCATGCTATCGAGATTCGTGGAAGATAATACCAAAAAGGGCAAAGAAACTCTAAATGAAGAAGAACAGGAAGAGAAAGCCCACTCGATGCATGAGGAAGAGGATAGATTTTCTTTCCATGATCCGCATGAGGAGAAGATAGAAAAGCTCCAGAATCAACTCAAAGCTTTAATCGTAAGGAGTTAAAAGAAGCAGGGTCTCAAGACCGTATCCTCCTGAATGGGACATGATACCTTACCCACCGAAATATAAG
Source organism: Dracaena cambodiana (assembly GCA_036321105.1). Classification (NCBI taxonomy): domain Eukaryota; kingdom Viridiplantae; phylum Streptophyta; class Magnoliopsida; order Asparagales; family Asparagaceae; genus Dracaena; species Dracaena cambodiana. The sequence goes on from JAYEPQ010000012.1 coordinate 9,896,560, forward strand.
CCGCTCAAATTAGAGTCATACGACGGAAAAGGATCGTCCAGCTAGCATATATATTACTTTTTATCCCAAGCAGGACACTTAATGGGTAATGATCCCATCATGACCAAAGTATTTGTAAGTACTTTGCGAGGGCCTGCCTTCACCTAGTTCATGCAGTTGCCCCCAGGTACTATTAATATCTGGTTAGATGTTGAGAAATTATTTCTCTCACGTTTCTTCGAGGATGACACCGAGATTACGGTTCATTCCCTTCTTGCAACTAGGCAAGGAGAACAAGAAACGGTTAAAGATTTCATAGAAAGGTTCCGGGAGAAGTCTGTACATTGTAAACACAGAATGATCCAGGAAACTCTAGTCGAGACATGTCGACACAACCTTAGACTAATGTGCTCCTCAAAATGGGGGCCGTAGAGTCTAAGACGTGGAGGGACCTGCTCAAACAAGGAGAGCAAGCTGAAGACTTGATTCGCCGAGTCGAGGAATCCCGCAGATCAAGAAACGCTGGGGGTAGTAAGCCATATACCCAAAATAACAATAATAAGAATAAAGGGAAAGCAGTCATGTCGTCAGAAACTGCTCCTCAGAAAACCGGTCCTCCGCCAGAGCCAAAGCCTCAAGGACAGCGAGGATCAAGGCAAATCAGACCGCAACAAGAAAGGAATTACACTTTCAAGGCGGAACAGACACATATCCTCTTTCACCTGCTCCAGAAGAAGGGAATGCTAAAATTTTCGGAGAATAAGAAGCCAGAAGATGCGGGTAAGACTAAAGATCCCAATTACTGTCTTTATCACCGGAATGTTGGGCACCCTACCAGGGATTGTTTTCCCTTTAAGAACAGAATCCAAGCACTAATAGAGGCTGGAGTTCTGACGCTTAAGGAAGAACAGAAGAAAGTCACTGCCAATATGGCAACCATAATGGTTGGAACCCACGAGTTTCCCGCAGGAGTGACCCCAATCCCTAAGGGTAAGATGGTCACGAAGAATCTTGATCCGCACAACAAAGTCCAAGAGGGACTTGTCCCCGTAACAACCCAAAAGGGGGAAGTTATGTGGGTTCATCCCGATTTGTTGAAAGATGAACAATGGACTACTTCAAGAAGTCAAGGGAAGAAGCGGACTGTTAATACCATTTCTGCTTATATAAAGGAAGAATATATAGTTTCGGAAACCTTCACAGATTCTGAAGAAGAACCCGAAACTATGGCCACTCATCAAGATGGGGCAGGCCCTTCCGGTACTCGATCTGGAAAGACATATCTTAAGGACTACACTAGAGTGGATCCAAAAGATATCTATGCAGAACTCGCAAAGCCTGCAAAGCAAAAAGGATTTCGTTTCCAGAAGAATCCTACCAGAGATGAAGGAGCCAAAGAAACTCCCTTCGAATTTGACATAATTGCGCAGTTGGCTAACATCCCAGCGCGAGTAATACTTTACGAATTGTTGAGATTATCAAAACCAACACGTGAAGCTCTAAGAGAGGCCTTGGCAGACTCTGAGTCGTTCCTAGCTCAAATTGTCGAGTCGGCCATCGAAGAGCGGGACTCTTGCCCCCACTGTCATCAAGTGAGAAGGCAAGTCCCACAAATCATTTTCTCTCCAGAAGACATGCAGGTGAGGAATATAAAGCATAATGGCCTTTATATTTCACTGGATATGTCGGGTCCACAAAAGTGGACCGAATTCAGATTGATCCAGGTTCTGCACTCAGCATCGTGCCCAGTAGATTGATGCAGCTGTTGGGGATTTTCCTTCATCGATTGACACCTACACACACTACCATCTATGGATTCAACGCTAATAATAGCCATCCTCTTGGTAAGATCCGATTGCGGTGTCAAATTGGAGACTTGAAAACGGAGGTTACATGTTATGTAATTGATGCTGATACCTCTTACAATATTTTATTGGGGCGACCTTGGATCCACTCTCATATGATAGTTCCGTCGACTCTTCACCAGTGCATGAAATATGCGATGAGGAAGGAGAGGTCCGGACACTAATTGCTGACAAGCAGCTATTCAAAGGGTTGGAAAATTACTTCACAGATGTTGCACTCTACAAGCCAGCACATGAAGCCTCCAATGACAGTCTTAGCAAGTCTCCAAAGCCCGACGACAGTGGCAATGAAGCCGACACTGAGTACGAGCTCCTTGGAGAAGATGATGGGGGTGATTACGAAATCAACCCTCACCTAGATCTTAGCTTAGGTCTTGATAATATAGTGGATGTAATAGAAAGTGAATGGGTTATTAATGAAAATGTAAAGTTAATCTACGAGCATGCTGTAGCTACTGAGTCTGAGCCCTCTTGTACCTCCACCGAAGCGGATGGCCTGACCGAATTTGAAGTTCTGGCGGCATACCATTTGCCCCTCAAGTCTTCCCTCCTCTCTCAATTAAAAATAACCGAGGATCAAGGGCACTTCTTTGAAGTGCCTCCCCGACAGAAGTCCCAAAGGCCGATCATGTTCGGCAAAGTGGCCATGTCGCCTCGACAGAGACAAAGTAGTGAAAGTGATGAACAAACATCACCTCAATTTCACTTATATGAACAAAGGTCCCGATAGATGATGGAGAAAATGGGATATAATTTTACCTAGAAGCCGGGATTAAACTTTGGAAAAGGGCGGCGGAATCTCATACCCTCGTTTAGACCGAGAGGAAAGAGTCCTGATTATTATCAGAAGACCCGCAGGGGGTTGGGCTATGTGTCTACTCCACCCTCATCGCCATCCAAGGATGAAGAGAGTTATTCGGATAAAGAAGAAACATCTTAACCAGATCAAGATTCAGATATAAGCACCGGTACTTGGTTTCAATCGTTGATAATCAATATGGTTTCAGCCGCGCCAGAAAGCGACGAGGAACCAATTGACGTTCAAGACAATGCTTGGGCTAGGCATATGGATACTCTCTGGGATGTCCGCTTTGAACAGCGTGACCCGCCCACAGAAGACAAATTAATACAGGTTAACATGGGAACGGAAGAAAATTCGAAACCCATTTTCATAAGCGACACACTAACTCTTTTAGAAAAAGAGGAATTATATCCCTTATCAAAGAGTATATAGATGTGTTCGCATGGAGTTATGAAGATATACCTGGGCTTGACCCTCAAATTGCCACACACCGGTTAAATATAAAAGAAAATGTCAAACCTGTTAAACAGCAACAGAGGCGTTTTCGATCGGAATTGATGGAGGCAATAGTTGCTGAGGTCAACAAGCTTATACAATCCGGGTTCATCCGTGAAGAACAACACCCAGACTGGGTGGCAAACATAGTGCCAGTTCGCAAAAAGAATGGCAAAATTCGGATATGCATTGACTTTCGAGATCTGAACGCTGCATGTCCCAAGGATGAATTTCCACTCCCCATCACCGACGTGATGATCGATAATACTTGCGGTTATGAGAGGATGTCCTTTATGGATGGCTTCTCAGGTTATAACCAAATCAAGATGCACCCGGATGATGAAAAGCATACAGCTTTCAGAACGCCACAGGGGGTATACTGTTATACGGTGATGCCATTCGGATTAAAGAATGCAGGTGCCACTTACCAACGAGCAATGAGCGCCATATTCAAAGAACACCTACGCAGAACAGTGGAGTGCTATGTGGATGACTTAGCAGTTAAAAGCAAAGACAAAGAAGATCATCTTCACGATTTAAGAGTGGTCTTCGATCTTATGCGGAAATATCACTTGAAGATGAATCCTACCAAGTCGTTCATGGGGGTATCCAGCGGGAAGTTTCTAGGGTTCGTAATAACTTCAAAAGGAATTTTCCTCGATCCGGAAAAGGTAAAAGCGATTAGCGAAATGCCGCCTCCCCGCGATCTTAAGGAACTAAGGGGATTACAAGGAAAGCTCGCTTATATTCGGCGCTTCATATCCAACTTATCTGGACGATGCCAACCATTCTCCAAACTTATGAAGAAGGGAGTGTCTTTCATATGGGATGAGGCATGTCAGTAGGCATTTGATGACCTCAAGGAGTACCTTACTAAGCCTCCTATACTAATGGCACAAGCCCCTGGGCAGCCCTTCCTTATATATGTAAGGGCCATGGATAATGCTTTAGGAGCATTACTTGCTCAATATAATGAGCACGGCCATGAACATGCCCTCTACTATTTAAGTAGAACAATGATCGGGGCCGAACAGCGATATACCCCAATTGAAAAGGAATGTTTAGCCCTAGTATTTGCTGTTCAGAAAATGCGACACTACCTTTCAGGGCAAACAATTCATGTTATATCACGGGTTAACCCCTTAAAGATTCTAATGACCAAATCGGGATCCTTAAATGGCCGATTGGCAAAATAGGCGCTCTTACTATCGCCCTATGACATACATTTTGTCCCTCAAAAGGCCATGAAGGGACAGACAATCGCTGATTTCCTTGCAGACCATCCAATTTGGTCCCAATTAAAGCAGATATCGGAAGTCAACACAGTTACCAAAGAGCAACCTTGGCAAATATTCTTTGATGGTGCCGCAAGACGATTTGCTGCTGGAGTGGGGGTTGTACTAATATCCCCACATAAACATATATTACCTAACGGTTACTCATTAACAGAACCGTGCACTAATAATGTAGCGGAGTACAATGCGCTTATTATCGGCTTAAAAATAGCTCTGCAACTGGGGGTGAACCATCTAGAGGCATATGGAGATTCTAAGCTCATTGTCAATCAGATGACAGGTGAGTATGAAGTCAGACATGAAGCCCTCATCCCCTATCATCAGCTAGCTATTGAGCTAGCAGGATATTTTGAACAATTCTACATATATCACGTATCTCGAAACGAGAACATTTATGCAGATGCTCTTGCCGCATTAGCCGCAACGCTGGCAATCCCGCCAGGTGAAGCTAAAAGTATCACCATTGGTAGTAGAGAACTCCTCCACCCAGATGTGGTATCTCAAGCCGAAGAGGTATGCCAGATTGGCTTAAAATTAGAACCCCGTGATTGGCGATTTCCATTTGTGGATTATGCCTTGCATGGGATATTACCAGAAGATCCTAAGGAAGTCACCTCAATAAAGAGGAAGGCCCAAAGATTTTATTATGATCATAAACTTCAGACTTTGTATGGAAAGTCAAGAGGTGGTCTATTGCTACGCTGCATATCGAAAGCAGAAGCAGAACAAGTGCTGAGAGAAACACACGATGGAGTATGTGGAGCTCATCAGTCCGGTCCTAAACTTGGAGACCGTATAAGAAGGCTGGGGTACTACTGGCCGAGCATGGTTACAGAAGCAATGACATACGCTAAACGATGTCATGCATGTCAAATACATGCCAATTTTATTCATCAACCCCTAGAATACTTGCACAATACCGTCGCAAGCTGGCCATTTGAAGCCTAGGGAATGGACATTGTAGGGCCAATAACTCCCCCGTTATCCAGAGGACATCGGTTTATTCTTGCAATAACCGATTATTTTTCAAAATGGGCCGAAACCGTGCCCATGAAAGAAGTGAAGACGACAGATGTGATTAAGTTCATTAAGCATCATGTCATTTACCGTTTTGGCGTCCCTTGGAGGATCATCCATGATAATGGTCCGCAATTCGTCAGCGAGAGGTTCTCCAGATTCTGCAATAAGTTCAGAATCAAAGATATCGCTTCTACATCATATAACCCTGCGGCTAATGGGTTAGCTGAAGCTTTTAACAAGACGATCATCAAACTCTTTCGGAAGTTCGTCTCTTCCAATAAACGAGATTGGGATGAAAAGTTGGGAGAATGTTTGTGGGCTTATCGCACCCCGACTAAAGCTACCCCGTTCTCTTTGGTTTACGGAAGTGAGACTGTCTTGCCTCTTGAAATCCAGATACCATCATTAAGAGTGGCTTTAGCCACAAAGATGACGACAGAAGAGCACCATCAGCAAAGATTGCAAGAACTAGAGGCGTTAGATGAAAAACGTCTCAGGGCTCAACAGCAGATTGAGTTGTATCAAGCCCGAATATCTCAAACGTTCAATAAGAACGTCAAATCAAGGACCTTTAAGCAAGGAGACTTGGTTCTGGCTGTTAAAAGGCCAATGGTGCTAACCCACAAGACTAAGGGTAAGTTTGAACCCAAGTGGGAAGGACCGTTTGTTGTGGAGACAGTATACTCCAGTGGAGCTTATTGCTTAATGAATCAAGATGGCGACAGAATGATGATGCCGATCAATGGCAAATTTCTGAAGAAATACTATTCTTAGTAACCCTGGAGAAACGCGTCTTCTTTTCTTAGGCATGCGCATTGTGCGCCTCTGACCTAAAACCTGGTGTGTCTGGTTCTCAAGTTCGAACCACCTCCAGTCTCTTTTCTTAGGCATGCGCATTGTGCGCCTCTGACCTAAACCTGGTGCGTTTGGTTCTCAAGTTTGAACCACCTCCAGTCTCTTTTATTAGGCATGCGCAGTTTGGTGCCTCTGACCTAAAACCTGGTGTGTTTGGAGTACCCAGTTCAAGTTATGCGAGAGAGCTTTGAACCGCCTCCAGTTTGGTTCTCAAGTTTGAACCACCATCAGTCTTTTCTTGGGCATGCGCAATTTGGCGCCTCTGACCCAAGCCTGGTGTGCTCAGTTCTCAAGTTTGAACAGCCCCCCTCCAGTCTCTTTCTTTTAGGCATGTGTAATTAAGCGCCTCTGACCTAAAAGATATGAATTGCCCAACGCCAACTAGGCAATGGGAAGAGAACAAGTTTCTCGCCAACCCATCATGCTGGGGTAAAAGTATGAATTGCCCAACGCCAACTAGGCAATGGGAAAAGAACAAGTTTCTCGCTAACCCATCATACTGGGGTAAAAGTATGAATTGCCCAACGCCAACTAGATAATGGGAAGAGAATAAGTTTCTCGCCAACCCATCATGCTAGGGTAAAAGTATGAATTGCCCAACGCCAACTAGGCAATGGGAAAAGAACAAGTTTCTCGCTAACCCATCATACTGGGGTAAAAGTATGAATTGCCCAATGCCAACTAGGCAATGGAAAGAGAGCAAGTTTCAAGCCAACCCATCATACTGGGGTAAAAAGTATGAATTGCCCAACGCCAACTAGGCAATGGGAAGAGAATAAGTTTTTCGCCAACCTATCATGCTGGGATAAAAAGTATGAATTGCCCAACGCCAACTAGGCAATGGGAAGAGAACTAGTTTCTCGCCAACCCATCATACTGGGGTAAAAGTATGAATTGCCCAATGCCAACTAGGCAATGGAAAGAGAATAAGTTTCTCGCTAACCCATCATACTGGGGTAAAAGTATGAATTGCCCAACGCCAACTAGGTAATGGGAAGAGAACAAGTTTCTCGCCAACCCATCATGCTGGGGTAAAAGTATGAATTGCCCAACGCCAACTAGGCAATGGGAAGAGAACAAGTTTCTCGCCAACCCATCATGCTGGGGTAAAAGTATGAATTGCCTAACGCCAACTAGGCAATGGGAAGAGAACAAGTTTCTCGCCAACCCATCATACTGGAGTAAAAGTATGAATTGCCCAACGTCAACTAGGCAATAGAAAGAGAACAAGTTTCTCGCCAACCCATCATACTGGGGTAAAAGTATGAATTGCCCAACGCCAACTAGGCAATGGGAAGAGAACCAGTTTCTCGCTAACCCATCATACTGGGGTAAAAGTATGAATTGCCCAATGCCATTTAGGCAATGGGAAGAGAACAAGTTTCTCGCCAACCCATCATGCTGGGGTAAAAGTATGAATTGCCCAACGCCAACTAGGCAATGGGAAGAGAACTAGTTTCTCGCCAACCCATCATATTGGGGTAAAAAGTATGAATTGCCCAACGCCAACTAGGCAATGGGAAGAGAACAAGTTTCTCGCCAACCCATCATACTGGGGTAAAAGTATGAATTGCCCAACGCCAACTAGGTAATGGGAAGAGAACATACTGGGGTAAAAGTATAAATTGCCCAACGCCAACTAGGCAATGGGAAGAGAACAAATTTCTCGCCAACCCATCATCCTGGGGTAAAAGTATGAATTGCCCAACGCCAACTAGGCAATGGGAAGAGAACTAGTTTCTCGCCAACCCATCATACTGGGGTAAAAGTATGAATTGCCCAACGCCAACTAGGCAATGGAAAGAGAACAAGTTTCTCGCTAACCCATAATACTGGGGTAAGAAGTATGAATTGCCCAACGCCAACTAGGCAATGGGAAGAGAACAAGTTTCTCGCCAACCCATCATGCTGGGGTAAAAAGTATGAATTGCCCAACGCCAACTAGGCAATGGGAAGAGAACCAGTTTCTCGCCAACCCATCATACTGGGGTAAAAGTATGAATTGCCCAACGCCAACTAGGCAATGGGAAGAGAACCAGTTTCTCGCCAACCCATCATACTGGGATAAAAGTATGAATTGCCCAACGCCAACCAGGCAATGGGAAGAGAACAAGTTTCTCGCTAACCCATCATGCTGGGGTGAAAGTATGAATCGCCCAATATCGATAAAGTAAAGGGAAGAGGAAAAGTTTGGCATTTAAGCCCAAACGTAGTCCTCAACAACTCACCATGTTGAGGGGAACAACATGGCTAGCCCAACTCAAACGGTAGTTGGTAAAGACTAATCAAATCCGTTAATAGCTGGGGGTTTGCTAAAAATTTCATATTAAACTTTAATTGTTATTTCGGCTCGAGAAATTGAGCATAAACGATACCGAGATAAATCGTTTTGATGACAGGTTATTTGTTGGGCAGGCAAATCTGTTTTGAAGCCGGCAAATAAAAGACTCAAAAGACTCATCTTTATTAAAAAGGTGAAAATACAAAAAGAATTTCAAAGAAACATCATAAGGTTATCTCTCTCCTGTTTACGAAGTTCTTATTACAAGGAAGATAAAAGTGTAAAGAGAGATGAAACTATTGGCCTTCCAGAAGTCTCAATTGGTTTATTGTCTCGTCTAAATTTCTACGATGAGAAGCCTCCACGGTTTGCTGAGCTTGCCTACGCAACTCATCATCACTTATTGTAAGTTGTTGCTGACGAGATTCTTCTATGGCACGATTCCTGGTCATCTCTTCCTGCTGAATCTGCTCCTGCTGGACAAGCAACATCTCTCGTTTCTTGACAGATTCTCCTAATCGGAGTTCATTTTCTATCAAGGTGGCCCGAGCTCTCGCAATCGTCTACTGGGCTTTAGAGATGGCCGCCTGACCTTCCTCAATTCCAAAGTTTACCCTCTGCAGGTCGCCAATAACAGATTCCCGACTGGCCTGGAGCTCTGTCAGCTCTTGAGACCATCTCTCCTCCTGCTGCCTTAAAATATTTCTTCGAGATAAGGATTCTGCCCGAAGCCGCACGAGCTCTATCTCAGTGATCGCCTCCACATCCGCCTGACGAAGTGTGTGTAGCATGGTCACATGCTCTTCTAAGGCTGCAAGGCGGGCCCGATATGGAGCTGCTCGATCTTGTCCACCGAATTCTTTAATATTTCCTAAATAGCGGAGTAACAGTGGACGTGCGAAGTTGAAGAAATCGTGGCCAGCAAGAACCATCTCGACACATCTTCTTAACAAATGCATAAAATCCTCGACAGTGAAGCCGAAAAGTTTTTCAAGAGGATTTGCAGTGTCGGTAGGCAAAGTAGGTAATGCCAAAAAAGGTGTCGTAAGCAAGGGAGCAGTAGTTGCTGGAATTGGAGAAGAAGAAGCCCGTCCCTGCATTAAATTCATGATCTGAGGGACCAATAGAGCCAGTGCAGATCTGGAAGAACTGGAGACCCCATACGAAGTACCGACAGTACAAATCACTTGGGTACCCCCACCAACAGGAAGAGAAGATGGGACCACTTCGCCTGAAGCTCCTCCGGTGGGAGAAGCATCTTCGAATGAGAATTTCAAATTATTCTCCTCCCCTGCTGGAAGGCTTGGAGACGGAAGAGTTGCAGGTATCTCAGCAGCCACGACAACAGACGACGTTAAAATCGCTGACTGAGAAGGCACACCAACGACTGTGGAAAATGTCTCAGTGGAACAGACTGGCGTTGGAGATGATATGCTAGGAGAAGGTGTAGCCTCATTAGCAGCAGCTGCGATAATAATCTCAGTTCTCTCGTCACTTCCCAATTCGTCAATTGGGGGAATTGAAGAGGAAATAGAGGCAGGAGCCGGTGTGGAATAGTCAGCCACAAACTCACCAGCAGAGCTACCCACACCACCAACGGAGCCGGAATGGTCCATTCTATCGTCAGACTCTACTTGGGTAGTCGAGTGCATTGGCGAAAGAAGTTGATCATTTCAGAAGACCAGAAAAGCAGTGTTACGTTAAAATAATAACGGACAAAAGATAAAATACTAAGGGCCATACCAGGCGATACAAGTCCAGTTGTCAGACTTGAAGGAGGAGCTATTGTCATTTCCAGCAGTGTACCCGTCTCGCTACCCGTTAGTTGCGCCCCAGGTTCTGCCACAGGCTCTACGGTCGAAGGAACTGAAATCTCAGCAACACTTGGAGCTTTGGCAGGTTCATCCTCCTTTGCCAACGCTGGGGGTACAGCTGAAGCCAACAAGTCGGAAGCAAGTTTGATAGCCACTTCTTGGAGGGCTATCAAGGTTTCCTGTGCCAGTTTTTGCTTCTTACCCGGCCTTCTCTTTAAAGTGCCGCGGCGTTTGAGAGTTGGACTCAGGGAACGACTGACAACAGGCTGAGGAACTCCACCAGCACCAGTATTGTCGTCATCATCACCGGCATCATCGTCTGATTCGCTGACATCCGAAGGCTCAGCCGCAGCGCCAAGGAATTCTTCCATTCCTTTTATCCTTACCCTAGAAGCACCCTGGCGGCTAATATAGAGGGCTTCAATCTCTTTGCAACAACTGCGATTGAGAGAGAAGCCGGGCACGTCAGCACTCGCAATATTGAACCAATTGCAGGAACTGAGGGTCATGGCCAATTCTAGCACCTTCTGGGGCAAGGAGAATTCAGCCTCGGTCCCGCCCGCTGCAAAATGGAACCAGCCACGAGCACCTTCGTATAAATTCCCCTCGTGAGCGAGATCTTTATTTGGATTGCCCACATAGAGTTGAGAATATCCAAATTGACGAGCAAAGCGACTCTGAGTATATGGTTCGATCTGACACCTGAGATCTTGACGATACACCAAGTGTTCGGGACGGATGTTGAGAAGCCACCAGAACGCTCCTGCAGATAAAGTAGTGAACTTATCTGCTCCCACGGCATCTTTCAGCCTTGTCCCATATCCTCCGCTGGGAAAGTCAGGAAAACACCGAAAGATCTCGTAATTCTGAAAGCTACGAAGAGTCTTCCAAATCTGAGACATATAATTCTGCCTCCAGGAAGAACATTCATACAGTTCTACAAGGAAGCACTTTTCGCCCTAACGACGCTCTGGTGCACTCATTAAGGAGGGACAGTGCAAGACAAGCCACGCCATCAAATAGGTGTAGGACATCTCCACCCTAGGATTTGGAGTTTTCGGCTGGGCAGTCTCCTTCGACTTGCCATTTCCTTTCCCCTTGACTTTAATAGTAGGGAGGAAATCACGACAGAGCACCCTCAGTCCATATTGCAAATTGCATACCATGGCGGGAAGGAGTCCAAGGGGTCGGCCGTATGCAAGAAGAACCGCTGGATATACCACGGTCACTGCAATCGCTTCCTTGGGCAATGACGGCACGACGTATCTTTTGAGCCACAGCATCAAAAACCCGGCAATGAGACCTCTGTTGGAGATCGAAAATTGGGCTTGATAGTGATAGCTCTTAAATGAAGTACCATGACCATATCCATTCTCATTGGATTCAGTGGTATAATATAATAGATAGCGGCCCTTAGCAATACGGTGATCAATCTCTGAGCCATAGATGGGTGGATGACCATGGATAATGGCCGAGCTATCCTTAGAATTTAAGTTGGCAAAGAGATATTCGGCCCACTTCTTGTGGCCAATACCGTGATTACGCGCACCCGTCAAGTCAACGCAGATATGATAATGGCACATCATCTCTCAGTATGTGGCATGGATGCGCTCGTCCCTCGCCAGTAGCATGTTCAATTCATCGGTGGTAGGGATGTACTCCTCGTAAGGGACTTCGCCCATCGAGAGCCCAGAAACCTCAAACATCTCGTGGAGAGCGAACCCTAACTCACCCACTGGTGTAAAGAAAGTACAGGTCTCAGGGTTATACATCTCCAAGAGGCAGTAAAAGTGATAAGCACTCTGGAGAAACCCGAATTGGACATTCCTGATGGCTTTATACAAGCCAATATCCTTTAAAATGGGCTCGTGAGAGTCCAGCATGTACTGAACAAGGCGTGCCCACCACATATTGTTAGAAGAATGAACCCAGCCAGGCATCCTGAAGTCGCTAGCCGGGTACTGACCATCCTTCTCCAAGAACTCACTTAAGAAAGTTCGGGCACGAGACGGGACTTCTCCCACTGGAAGCTCCTTGCCAAATCAGCCTGGAAGCAAGCCAGTAATGCATCTGGGGGAACCGTATTGATAAACCCCTTTTGCACCAAATTTGCCCGTTGGGACGCCATCTTGCTCTTGAGTCAGTCCCCACTTTAATTCTCGAGGCATTGCCAGCCTCTGAAGATAGACCAGAGGATAGGTACGATCCATTCTAGGCAAAAACATCAACATTTCGCCTAAGTTATATAGCCAAACACGTTCCCCTTCAGAAAGGATCTCATCTGATTGATCCATCTGGTCTCCGAAGAGGAAGGCGGGTTTCTCCATCGCCTCTCTATTCACAGTTTCGAAGGCTGCGTCAGTTATGATTTCTCGCGCAGTGGTGGGATGATATTTGATCAACTTCTCCTTGCGATCCTTCGGGTCTGGTTTGTACGAGGGCAGGATAGTAGTGAAATGGAATTGGCCTGAGGGATCAGAACCTCCAGCAAAGCCGAAGTAGTTCTTGTGGGGAAGAGATTCCATCGAATACCCTACTGCACAAAGAAACACCAGAGTAAGAGAAGTTTCTCTAGGGCAGAAAATTTCTCTAAGTATGAACGCGCGAAGGTAAAGATTAGAACGCGCGAAGCTAAGAATAGCGCCGCGCGAAGCTAAAAATTAGACCGCGCAGAAGTCAAAAGAGCCTCGCGTTTCAGCGCGACTGCTATTCAAAATAGCCTCGCGTTTCAGCGCGACTGCTACTCAAAATAGTCTCGCATTTAAGTGCGACTGCTACTCAAAATAGCCTAGCGTTTCAGCGCGACTGCTACTCAAAATAGCCTTGCGTTTTCAGCGCGACTGCTACTCAAAATAGCCTCGCGTTTTCAGCGCGACTGCTACTTAAAATAGCCTCGCGCTTTAAACGCGAGAATGACGTGATAACTTCGCGTAAGAAGGCAGTCAGAGACTTTTCTTCTTCTCCAAGCCTTACGGCAGGAATACGGCGATCTCGCCGGTAAAAGAGTTGATTGATCAGTTAAATTTAAGCCAAATCACTCTAGAAATGTTCTAAAGAGTCTCGATGGAGAGATTCTTACCCCCGATAGGCGAAATGTGGGCTGGCGCGTCGCTGCCTTGGCCGCCGCCACCACTGCTTGCGCCAGTCGCCGATGATGGAGCCGCTCGAGAAGTAGCACGAGTCTTGGGTGCCATTGTTGAGAAAAATCGACTGAAAATCGGAAGAAGATCGGGTCGCCTGAGCTCTGATCGCCTGAATCTCTAGGGTTTCTGGAAAATTCTCAAGAAAAATGAGAAGAAAAGAAATAGAGATTTTATTTAAAAGAGGAAAACCGCCTCTTTGAGTTCGGCGTGGATTTCGGAGAAAATGACTGATCAGTTACTCCCTAAAATGCGGAGCAGATAATCCCACGTGATGATATTGAAAAAGCGAAGTCACTTAGCTTTGCGCAATTCCGTGCAACCACTCAGAGCGCGAAGTTATTTAACTCCGCGAAATGCCAGGATAACTTGGTATTTTAACCTCGCGTTCTCATAAAGAACTTGGATTTTCGGCCAAGTTAAAGTGATCATTATCCGATCGTTTGGGTATTATCAATCTAAGTCACGCAGAAGAGCCTTAGATTATTTTACCAGAATTATTGACCATCTGTTTGTTGTGCAAGTAAGTTTATTGAAGCCAACAGATAGAGAGGAAAATAATTTATCTTTATTCATGAAGCAAGAGATTACAAAGAAGGAGTTATAGCTCTCCCAAAAGTTTTTACATGATCAACTTGTCAATAACCAAACAGTAAGATTTCTCTACGGGGTGTTGAAGTTCAGTTCCCTGGTTCACATGCAAAAGATCTCCTCTGCAAATGTCAATTAGGATCTGTCATCCGAAATGAAGCACGAGAGGAAAGGAAAGTGCTGCACTGAAGCACAATTCTGAACTGCAAGTGCTGCAATTCTGCACTGCAAGTGCTGCAGCTCCTTATTTGCAGCCCCTTCAGGAGTTTATCTCTCGGAGCCAGAGCTTGAAACCTGCAACTATGTTGTAAAGCATATGCTTCTGACTTCCTTAGAGTCACTTCTGCTGATGAAGATCGATGGACCCACATACATTCCTCTTCAGAAAGGATTGGACTTACTGCAAAAGGAACAGAGTTTCCAAAAGAGTGAAAACGCGGAGCTAAGCTAACTCCGCGCATAGTTGAAGAAATAGCCTCGCGCTTTAAACGCAGAGGATGATGCGATAACTTCGCGTAAAGGAGGACAAGATTTCTTTCTGCTCTTTCCTTCTCTTTCAAATTCATAGCGACTGCTAATCAAGGATAGCCTCGCAATTCATCGCGACTGCTAATCAAAGATAGCCTTGCAAATCATAGCGATTGCTAATCAAAGATAGCCTCGCAATTCATCGCGACTGCTAATCAAGGATAACCTCGCAATTCATAGCGATCATAGCGACTGCTAATCAAGGATAGCCTCGCAATTTATCGCGACTGCTAATCAAGGATAGCCTCGCAATTTATCGCGACTGCTAATCAAAGATAGCCTCGCAGATTCATTGGGACTACTAGTAAAGCCCCGAGTTTCAAGCACAGGGACGACACAATAAAACGGCGATCTCGCCGACAAGATAAGCAATCGTCCAGAATAAACCAAGCCAAAATATCTCAGAATGGTTCTTAGAAAACCAAGAGATGAGGTTTTTACTTTCGGAAGACGCTGCATAGACTGGTTCGCCGTCGCGTCTACCTTCACGGCTGCTGCCATCAATGCCGGCCAACTTGCGAAAAGCCAAACTCCTCTGGAGAGACATCCTAATGATAAAAATCTATGGAGAATTGAACGAAGATCAGTTGAAGATCATTCGTGAGTCACTCAAGTTCTCAGAAATTCTTCGGATGAGATGAAGAAGAAGATGAGCCGGGAGCTCTATTTAAACAGAATTTCCGTCGCTTGGTATTCGGCGTGGAAACTCAGGGTAATTAATGACGTAATTACTCATTTCACTGAAGACGAAGTGAAGCTGATTAGCTCATCGTAAGTGAGCGTAACGCGAGATAGACTTGGTATTCTAACTCCGCATTTCAGTTTAGATATCCAAAGTATTTCAAAATCTGCTGAAGTCTAAGCCATTTTGAAAACTTTGGAGGGGGTTCTGTTGGCAGTGAAAATTTCTAAGTTAAAAGGATTTTCCACAATAGAACGCGGAGCTAATCAATAGCCCCACGTTTGGTTACATTAGCCCCGCGTTTGGTTACATTAACCCTGCGTTTGAATAAAACGCGGAGATGTTTAATAGCTCCGCGTTGATTCCGCAGTCTGGCTTGTATTAGCCTCGCGTTTGAGTAAAACGCGGAGATGATCAATAGCTCCGCGTTAGCTCCGTGTTTTGGTTATTTAGCGCTGCGTTTTGATGCGATTAAAGCTCCGTGTAAGCAGATAACCAGAATCTCAAATTGATTGAGATTATGATTCTGGGCCTATCCAAATACCCGAATCAAGTCTAATCAGAATTCCATCAAAACTAAGATATTTGATTGGAATCCCTGATAATGACGAGTTCTATTTAGATAGAAACTCTTGCATTAACCTAGGGCTATAAATACCTTCCTGGTGAAACCCTAAGGGTCTTCTTCTTTGGGGCATCGGAAGTCTCCTATCGATCCTTTGGCAATTCAAGTACGCGAGAGAGCCTTGAAGTCTTTGCTGATCATCTTCTGAAATCTTGGAGAATTCAAGTTACGCACAGAGCCTTGAGTTCGTGAAGATCAGAGAAAACCACCATCTTCTTTCTGGAGTTCTTGAGAAGTTCGAGTTACGTGAGAGAGCCTTGAACAAATCAAAACCAGAGAAGATCATCTGTATTCGGCCGATATCTTTAAAAGAGAAGATTTCAACGTACCGATCATCCAAAGGAACTACTATAGATCTCATCGCCACAGATCCCACACAATTATTGTAAAAGAGAGAGATTGAATTATAAAATCCTCTCGTTTGTTCTTTTTTTTTTTATCTTGTTCACTTCTATTGTAATCTGAGATGTATTCAATAGGAGGAAGCGAAGGAACTTTTGCGACGAACAACTGGGGGATAAGAGTATGAAATCAATTACCCAATACTGATTAAAGGCAAAGGGGAGAGGAATTAATCCCTCGACAACTCACCATGTTGAGGGGAATAACATGGCTAGCCCAACTCAAACGGTAGTTGGTAAAGGCCAATCAAATCCGTTAATAGCTGGGGATTTGCTAAAAATCCCATAAAACCTGTCATGTTAAATTCTTACCTCTGATAGTACGACTTGGAACGCTTTGCAGAGAAAACTACTTTTTGATGGCAAGCTATTTGTTGTGCGAGAAGATTTCCTAGCCAACTAATAAAAGAATCAAAAAGTAGTTATCCTTATTCATCATTTAAAAAGAATGGAATTACAAAAGAAGTCTGAGAACCAATAAAATTCTTTCTTTTATTACAAGTTCTCATTACAAAAAAAAAAGGAATAAAGAATAAAAGAAAACTAGGGCTCTCCGAGATGCTTTAACCTACTCATCGCTTCGTCAACCACTCGACGACGAGTTGCCTCTATAGAGTGTTGAGCCTGCCGGAGCAGATCATCATCATTCATTCCAACTTGCTGGATGAGATGCTGGCGAGACTCTTCCATAGTACGGCTTCTTGTTGTCTCCTCCTGATCAACTTGCTCCCGTCGAAGGATCAGCGCTTCCCGCTTCTTAACGGCTTCCCCTAATTGAAGCTCGCTCTCTACTAAGATCGCCCGAGCATTAGCAATGGCCTCCTGGGCGCTGAGAATGGCAGCCTGGCTCCCCTCAATTTCAGAGTTCACCAAGTCCAAACCTCTAAGAATAGATTCCCGACTAGCCTGGAACCCTGCTAACGCTTGAGACCACTCTTCTTCTTGGCGCCTCAATTCTTCTCGACGAGAAACCAACTCCGCCCGAAGACGAGCCCATTCGGTCCCAGTAATGACTAAACATCCGCTTGGCGAACTGTATTGAGTATGTTCATTTGCTCTTCCAAAATTCCAAAATGGACCCGGTAAGGAGTTGCTCGATCTCGTCCCCCAGTTTCTTCGATGTTTTCCAGATAGCGGAATAACAGTGGACGTGCAAAGTTAAAGAAATCGTGGCCAGCAAGGACCATCTCGATACATCTCCTTAGCAAACGCATAAAATCGGCGACACTGAGGTTGAAAAGTTCTTCAAGAGGATTTGCAGTGCCAACAGACAAAGCAAGTAATGCTAAGGAAGATGTCGCAGGTAGGGAAGCAGTGGCTACCAGTGTCAAAGAAGAAGTCCGTCCTTGTACCAGGTCCATGACATGCGGGGCCAGTAAAGCAATGCAGATCTAGTGGAATCAGGAACCTGAGAAGGAGGGTTGCTAATACAAGTCACCCGGGGAGCGCCACCAATAGGAGAAGATGAGGGGGTATCTCTACCAGAAGTTCCTCCGATGGCAGAAGAAGCTTCAAATGAGAACTTTAAGTTCTCCTCATCCCCGACTGGAAGATTAGAAGCTGGAGGAAGTACATGTGTCTCAACAGTCATTATAGTAGAAGGCGTTAAAATCGCTGACTGAGAAACAGAAGGTACTCCAACGACCGTGAGAAATGTCTCAGTGGAACAGACTGGCGTTGGAGATGGCATACTAGGAGAAGGTGTAGCCTCCTTAGCAGCAGCTGCGATAATGACCTCAGTTCTCTCATCACTTCCCAGTTCGTCAATTGAGGGAATTGAAGAGGGAACAGAGGCAGGAGCCGGTGTGGAATAATCAGCCGCAAACTCGCCAGCAGAGCTACCCACACCACCAACGGAGCCGGAATGGTCCATCCTATCGTCAGACTCTACTTGGGTGTCGAATGCATTGGCGAGAGAAGTTGATCACTTGCATTTCAGAAGACCAGAAAAGCAGTGTTACGTTAAAATAATAACGGGCAAGAGATAAAATGCTAAAGGTCATACCAGGCGATACAAGTCCAGTTGTCGGACTTGAAGGGGGGGCCATTGCCGTTTCCAGCAACGTACCCGTCTCGCTACCCGTTAGTTGCGCCACGGGTTCTGCCACAGGCCCTACGGCCAAAGGGGCCGAAACCTCAACAATACTTGGAGTTTTAGCAGGTTCGTCCTCCCTTGCCGATGCTGGGGGTAGAGCCGAAGCCAACAAGTCTGAAGCAAGTTTGACAGCCACTTCTTGGAGAGCTATCAAAGTCTCCTACCCCAACTTTTGCTTCTTACCGGGTCTTTTCTTTAAAGTGCCGCGGCATTTGAGAGCTGGACTCAAGGGAAGACTGACAACAGGCTGGGGAACTCCACCAGCACCAGTATTGTCATCGTCATCACCGGCATCGTCGTTGGACTCGCTGGCGTCTGAAGGCTCAGCCGCGGCGCCAAGGAATTCTTCCATTCCTTTTATTCTTACTCTAAAAGCACCCTGGCGGCTAATGTAGAGGGCTTCAATCTCTTTGCAACAACTGCAGTTGAAAGAGAAGCTGGGCACGTCAGCATTCGCAATACTGAACCAGTTGCAAAAGCTGAGGGTCATGGCCAATTCTGGCGTCTTCTAAGGCAAGGAGAATTCAGCCTCGGTTCCGCCTGCTACAAAATGGAACCAGCCACGAGCGCTTTCGTATAAATTTCCCTCGTGAGCGAGATCTTTATTTGGATTGCCCACATAAAGTTGGGAGTATCCAAACTGATGAGCAAAGCGATTCGGAGTGTATGGCTCGATCCGACACCCGAGATCTTGACGATACACCAAGTGTCCGGGACGGATGTTGAGAAGCCACCAGAACGCTCCTGTAGATAAAGTAGTGAACTTATCTGCTCCCACGGCATCCTTCAGCCTTATCCCATATCCTCCACCGGAAAAGTCAGGAAAACACCGGAAGATCTCATAATTCTGAAAACTATGAAGAGTCTTCCGAATTTGAGACACATAATTCTGCTTTCATGAAGAGCGTTCATACAGTTCTACAAAGAAGCACTTTTCGCCCGAACGACGCTCTGGTGCACTCATTAAAGAAGGACAGTGCAAGACGAGCCACGCCATCAAATAGGTGTAGGGCATCTCTACCCTAGGGTTTGGAGTTTTCGGCTGGGCAGTCTCTTTCGACTTGCCCTTTCCTTTCCCCTTGACCTTAATAGTAGGGAGGAAATCACGACAGAGCACCCTCAGTCCATACTGCAAATTGCATACCATGGCGGGAAGAAGTCCAAGGGGTCGGCCATATGCGAGAAGAACCGCTGGATATACCACGGTCACTGCAATCGCTTCTTTGGGCAACGACGGCACGACACATCTCTTCAGCCACAACATCAGAAACCCGGCAATGAGACCTCTGTTGGAGATCGGGAATTGGGCTTGATAATGGTAGCTCTTGAATGAAGTGCCGGGATCATACCCGTTCTCATTGGAGTCTGTAGTATAATACAGACGGTAATGGCCCCTGGCTACATGTTGGTCAATCTCTGGGATGGGAACAGGAGAATGACCATGGATGGTGGCCGAGCTATCCTTAGAATTTAAGTTGGCAAAGAGGTACTCGGCCCATTTCTTGTGGCCGATACCGTGATTACGCGCACCTGTCTGGTCAGCACAAATATGGTAATGGCACATCATCTCTCAGTACGTGGCATAGATGCGCTCATCCCTCGCCAGTAACATGTTTAGCTCATCAGTAGTGAGGATATACTCCTCGTAAGGGACTTCGCCCATTGAGAGACCAGAAACCTCAAACATCTCATGAAGAGCGAATCCTAGCTCACCCATTGGTGTAAAGAGAGTACAAGTCTCAGGGTTATACATCTCCAAGAGGCAGTAAAAATGATAAGCACTCTGGAAAAACCCGAATTGGACATTCCTGATAGCTTTATACAAGCCAATATCCTTTAAAATGGACTCGTGGGAATCCAGCATGTACTGAACAAGGCGGGCCCACCACATATTGTTAGAAGAATGAACCCAGCTAGGCATCCTGAAGTCACTAGCCGGGTACTGACCATCCTTCGCCAGGAACTCACTTAAGAAAGTTCGGGCACGAGATGGGACTTCTCCCACTGGAAGCTCCTTGCCGAATCGGCCTGGAAGCAAACCAGTAATGCATCTGGGGGAACCATCTTGATAAACCCCTTTTGTGCCAAATTTGCCTGTTGGGACGCCATCTTGCCCTTGAGTTAGTCCCCATTTTAATTCCCGAGGCATTGCCAGCCTCTGAAGATAGACCAGAGTATAGCTACGAGCCATTCTAGGCAGAAACATCAGCATTTCGCCTGAGTTATATAACCAAACGCACTCCTCTTCAGAAAGGATCTCATCTGATTGTTCCATCTTGTCTCCAAAAAGGAAAGCGGGTTTCTCCATCGCCTTTCTATTCAGAGTTTCGAAGGCGGCATCAGTTATGATTTCTCATGCAGTAGTGGGGTGATACTTGATCAACTTCTCCTTGCGCTCCTTCGGGTCTGGTTTATATTAAGCCAAGATAGTGGTGAAGCGAAATTGGCCTGAGGGATCAGAACCCCCAGCAAACCCGAAGTAATTCTTATGAGGAAGAGCTTCCACTGAATACCCTACTGCAAAAAGAAGCACTAGAGTTAGAGAAGTTTCTATAAGACAGAAAAATCCTCTAAGTATGGACGAGCGAAGCTAAAAATTAGAACGCGCGAAGCTAAAAATAGCGCCGCGCGAAGTTAAAAATTAGACCGCGTAGAAGTCAAAATAGCCTCGCGTTTTCAGCGCGACTGCTACTTAAAATAGCCTCGCGTTTCCACGCGACTACTACATAAAATAGCCTCGCGTTTCCACGCGACTGCTACTTAAATAGCCTCGCGTTTCCACGCGACTGCTACTTAAACTAGCCTCGCGTTTCCAAGCGACTGCTAATCAAAGATAGCCTCACAATTCATCGCGATTGCTAATCAAAGATAACCTCGCAATTCATCGCGACTGCTAATCAAAGATAGCCTCGCAATTCATCGCGACTGCTAATCAAAGATAGCCTCGCAGATTCATCGAGACTACTAGTCAGATAAACCCCGCATTTCGAGCGCAGGAATGACGCGATAACTTCGCGTAGAAAAAGAACAGAGTTCCTCTATGACTCCTCCTTCTCCTTTAAGTCTTACGGCCGGAGAATGGCGATCTCGCCGGTAAAATAAACAGTTGGCTGGATTAAACCAAGCCAAAACATCTCAAGAATGGTTCTTAGAAGCCCAAGAGTTAAGGTTTTTACCTTCGGAAGACGCTGCATAAACTGGTTCGCCGTCGCGTCTACCTTCACGGCTGTTGTCATTAACGCCGGCCAACTTGAGCGATGTCGCACTCTTCCTAGATGGCATCCTAGTGATGAAGATCTATGGAAAGGAAAAAGAAGTTCGGCTGGAGATCATTCTTTCAAAATAAGAAGCCTGAGTTGCCTGCTCTGAAGCCCTAAGATTCTTCGGATGGGATGAAGAAGAAGATGAGCCGGGAGCTCTATTTAAACAGAATTTCCGTCGCTTGGTATTCGGCGTAGAAATTCAGGGTAATTAATGACATAATTACTCATTTCACTGAAGACGAAGTGAAGCTGATTAGCTCCGCGTAAGTGAGCATAACGCGAGATAGACTTGGTATTCTAACTCCGCGTTTCAGTTTAGATATCCAAAGTATTTCAAAATCTGCTGAAGTCTAAGTCATTTTGAAAACTTTGGAGGGGGTTTTGTTGGCAGTGAAACTTTCTAAGTTAAAAGGATTTTCCACAACATGACGCGGAGCCAATTCAGTAGCCCCGCGTTTGGTAATATTAACCCTGCATTTGAATAAAACGCGGAGATGTTTAATAGCTCCGCGTTGATCCCGCAGTTTGGCTAGTATTAGCCTCACATTTGAGTGAAACGAGGAGATGATCAATAGCTCCGCGTTAGCTCCGCGTTTTGGTTATTTAGCACTGCATTTTGATGCGATTAAAGCTCCGCGTAAGCAGATAACC